>SJYO01043491.1:0-10000 GCA_006410555.1 Capra ibex | reverse complement strand
GACATCCGGGGGATTCTGGGAATGGTGGCACGACCCTGGAGTTCCTCTCGTCTTTCGTGTGGAGAGCGCCTCCTCTTGAGATGTGACGGGAACGCCGGGAATTCTTGACCGAACACGCAGGGAAAGGATCCCTCCTCTCGAGCTAGGAGGTGGAAACAGGGCTCCTCTGTATGTGTGTGGGACTCTCGTGTTTCCTCTCGAGTGGAGACGGGTATGTGGGGGAACTTCTTGAGTTGCAGCAAGGGTGTGAAGGACCCTTTGGAAGTTCCAGAGGTTAGGTGTGATTAGCCTCGAGACGCCACAGCGGAAATGGGCCTCATCTCCCCTGGAGGGGAGAACCTCCTGGATTTTCTCGAGTTGCGGCAGGTGCCCTCGACTTACGACAGGGACCTCAGGGACCCGCTCTGGTGGCCTCAGGAAAGGCCAGTCCCCATGCGAGTGGCTATGGGGCCTCTCGGAATTCCTCTCCCGTCGTAGCCGGGCCCTAAGACCTTGTGTCGTATCGGTGCCGGAACCTGAGGATTCCTCTCCAGTGCTGACATGGATCTTGGGGTACTTCTGGAGTCTCCCCAGGGGAGTCAGTCCTCGTCTCAATTGGGGGCTTGCACGTGTGCTTTCCTCCAGAGCTGTACCATCAGTGTCACGCTTCCCTTCGTGTGGATCAAGGGATCAGTGGCTTTCCCTCGAGGGTTTCCCACGAGGCTTTCCACGAGGCTTTCCCACAGGGCTGTCCCACGTTTCACCGTGGTGTGAGTCGATCCTCGGCTTGAAAGTGGAGGCAGTGCCAGGAAAACAGGTTTCCCTGGAATGGACTGAGACATCTGGGGGACTCTGGGAATGGTGGCACGACCCTGGAGTACCTCTCGCCCTTCCTGTGGAGCGCCCCTCCTCTTGAGATGCGACGGGAACGCCGGGAACTCTTTCCCGACCTTGCAGGGAAAGGATCCCTGCTCTCGAGCTAGGAGGCTGAAACGGGGCTCCTCTGGATGAGGGAGGGACTCTCCTGATTCCTCTCGAGTGGAGACGGGTATGTCGGGGATCTTTCTGAGTTTTAGCAAGGGTGTGAAGGATCCTTTGGAAGTTCCAGAGGTTAGATGTGATTACCCTCAGGACGCCTCTGTGGAAATGGGCATCATCTCGCTTAGAGGGGAGAACCTCCTGGATTTTCTCGAGTTGCGGCAGGTGCCCTCGACTTACGACGGGGCCCTCAGGGACCCGCTCTGGTGGCCTCAGGAAAGGCCAGTCCCCATGCGAGTTGCTCGGGGGCCTCTCGGGATTGCTCTGCCATCGATGCCAGGGCCTAAGACCTTGTGTGGAGTCGGTGCTGGAACCTGAGGATTTCTCTCCAGTGCTGACATGGATCTTGGGGTACTTCTGGAGTCTCCCCTGGGAGTCAGTCCTCGTCTCGAGTTGGGGCATGCACGTGCCCTTACCTCCCAAGCTGTATCAGCAGTGTCAAGCTTCCCTTCACGTGGATCAAGGGATTTGTGGCTTTACCTCGANGGCTTTCGCACGAGGCTTTCCCTCGAGGCTTTCCCACAGGGCTCTCCCACGTGCCACCGTGGTGTGACTCCATCCTCGGATTGAAAGTCGAGGCAGTGCCAGGAAAACAGGTTTCCCTGGAATGGACTGAGACATCTGGGGGACTCTGGGAATGGTGGCACGACCCTGGAGTTCCTCTCGCCTTTCCTGTGGAGAGCGCCTCCTCTTGAGATGCGATGGGAATGCAGGAATTCTTTCCCGACCACGCACTGAAAGGATCCCTCCTCTCGAGCTATGAGGCAGAAAAGGGGCTCCACTGGATGTGGTCGGGATTCTTGTGCTTCCTCTCAAGTGGAGACGGGTATTTCGGGGAACTTCTTGAGTTGCAGCATGACTGTGAAAGACTCTTTAGAAGTTCCAGAGTTCACGTGTGATTAGCCTCGAGACACCTCAGTGGAAACGGGCCTCATCTCGCCTGCAGGGGAGAACCTCCTGGATTTTACCAAGTTGTGGCAGGTGCTCTCGACTTACGACGGCGACCTCATGGACCCGCTCTGGTGACCTCAGGAAAGGCCAGTCCCCATGCTAGTTGCTAGAGGTCCTGTCGCTATTCCTCTCCCGTCGATGCCAGGGCCTAAGACCTTGTGTGGAGTAGGGGCCGGAACCTGAGGATTCCTCTCCAGGGCTGACATGCATCTTGGGGTATTTCTGGAGTCTCCCCAGGGGAGTCAGTTCTCGTCTTGAGTAGGGGCATGCACGTACGCTTTCCTCCCGTGCTGTAGCAGCAGTGTCACGCTTCCCGTCGCGTGGTTTATGGGATCTGTGGCTTTCCCTCGAGGCTTTCCCACGAAGCTTTCCCACAGGGTTGTCACTCGTGCCACCGTGGTGTGAGTCGATCCTCGGCGTGAAAGTCGAAGCAGTGCAGGGAAAACAGGAATCCCTGAATGGACTGAGACATCTGGGGGACTCTCGGAATGGTGGCACGACCAATGAGTTCCTCTCGCCTTTCCTATGCAGCGCGCCTCCTCTTGAGATGCGTCGGAAACGTCGGGAATTCTTTCCCGAGGAAGCAGGGAAGGATCCCTCATCTCGAGCTTGGAGGCGGAATCGGAGCTCCTCTGGCGGTGGCCGGACCCTCGTGCTTCCTCTGGAGTGGAGACGGGTATGTCGGGGAACTTCTTGAGTTTTAGCAAGGGTGTTTAGGACACTTTGGAAGTTCCAGAGTTTAAGTGTGATTACTCTCGAGACGCCACAGAGAAAATGGGCCTCATCTCGACTGGAGCAGAGAACCTCCTGGATTTTCTCGAGTTGCGGCAGGTACTCTCGACATACGACCGTGACCTCAGGGACAGTGTAGCAGATGTGTCACGCTTCCCGTCGCGGGGATCAAGGGATCTGTGGCTTTCCCTCGAGGCTTTCTCACAGGGCTGTCCCACATGCCACCATGGTGTGAGTGGATCCTCGGCGTGAAAGTCGAGGCAGTGCTGGGAAAATGGGTTCCTCTGAAATGGACTGAGACATCTGGGGGACTCTTGGAATGGTGGCACGACCCTGGAGTTCCTCTCGCCTTTCCTATTGAGAGCCCTTGCTCTTGAGATGCCACGGGAACGCCGAAAAATCTTTCCTGACTAAGCAGGATAGGATCCTTCATCTCGGAAACGGGGTTCCTCTGAATGTGGGTGGGACCCTCGTGCTTCCTCTCGTGTGGAGACGGGTATGTCGGGGAACTTCTTGAGTTGCAGCAAGGACCCTTTTGAATTTCCAGAGGTTAGGTGTGATGAGCCTCCAGACACCTCAGAGGAAATGGGCCTCAATCCGCCTGGAGGGGAGAACCTCCTGGATTTTACCCAGTTGTGGCAGGTGCTCTCTAGTTACGACGGGTCCTCAGGGACCCGCTCTGGTGGCCTCAGGAAAGGCCAGTCCCCATGCGAGTTACCAGGGGGCCTCTAGGGATTCCTCTCCCATCGATGCCGGTGCCTAAGACCTTGTGTGGAGTCGGGGCCAGACCCTCAGGATGCCTCTCCAGTGCTGACATGAATCTTTCCGTACTTCTGGAGTCTCACCAGGAGAGTCAGTCCTCATTTCGTGTGGGGGCATGCACCTGCCATTTCCTCACGACCTGCAGCAGCAGTGTCACGCATGCCGACGTGTGGATCAAGGGATCTGTCGCTTTCCATTGAGGCTTTCCCACGAGGCTTTCCAACAGGGCTGTCCCACGTGCCACGGTGGTGTGAGTCGATCCTCGGCGTGAACGTCGAGGCAGTGCAGGGAAAACAGTTTCTTCTGGAATGGACTCAGACATCTGGGGGACTCTTGGAATGCTGGCAAGGCCCTGGAGTTCCTCTCGTCTTTCCTGTTGAGAGCGCCTCCACTTGAGATGCGACGGGAAGGCCGGGAATTCTTTCCCGACGACGAAGGGAAAAGATCCCTCTTCTCGAGCTACGAGGCGGAAACGGGGCTCCGCTGGATATGGGCGGGACCCTCGTCCTTCCTCTCGAGTGGATATGGGTATGTCGGAGAACTTCTTGAGTTGCAGCAAGGGTGTGAAGGACCCTTTGGAAGTTCCAGAGGTTAGGTGTGATTAGCCTCGAGACTCCTAAGCGGAAATGGGCCTTATCTCGCCTGGAGGGGAGAACCTCCTGGATTTTCTCGAGTTGCGGCAGGTGCTCTCGAGTTACGACGGAGACCTCAGGGACCCGCTCTGGTGGCCTCAGGAAAGGCCTGTACCCATGCGAGTTGCTCAGGGGCCTTTCGGAATTCCTCTCCCATCGATGCCGGGGCCTAAGACCTTGTGTGGAGTCGGTGCCATAACCTGAGGATTCCTCTCCAGTGCTGACATGGTTCTTGGGGTACTTCTGGAGTCTCCCCAGGGAGTAAGTCCTCGTCTCGAGTGGGGCCATGCACGTGCGCTTTCCTCCCGAGCTGTAGCAGCAGTGTCACTCTTCCCTTCCCGTGGATCAAGGGATCTCTGGCTTTCCCTCGAGGATTTCCATCGAGGCTTTCCCACGAAGCTTTTCCACAGGGCTGTCCGACGTGCTACAGTGTTGTGAGTCGATCCTCGGCTTGAAAGTCGAGGCAGTGCAGGGAAAACAGTTTTCCCTGGAATGGACTGAGACACATGGGGGACTCTGGGAATGGTCGCACGACCCTGGAGTTCCTCTCGTCTTTCGTGTGGAGAGCGCCTCCTCTTGAGATGTGACGGGAACGCCGGGAATTCTTGACCGACCACGCAGGGAAAGGATCCCTCCTCTCGAGCTAGGAGGTGGAAACAGGGCTCCTCTGTATGTGGGTGGGACTCTCATGTTTCCTCTCGAGTGGAGACGGGTATGTGGGGGAACTTCTTGAGTTGCAGCAAGGGTGTGAAAGACCCTTTGGAAGTTCCAGAGTTTAGGTGTGATTAGACTCGAGACACAACAGCGGAAATGGGCCTCATCTCCCCTGGAGGGGAGAACCTCCTGGATTTTCTCGAGTTGCGGCAGGTGCCCTCAACTTACGACAGGGACCTCAGGGACCCGCTCTGGTCACCTCAGGAAAGGCCAGTCCCCATGCGAGTTGCTCGGGGGCCTCTTGGGATTGCTCTGCTGTCGATGCCAGGGCCTAAGACCTTGTGTGGAGTCGGTGCTGGAACCTGAGGATTTCTCTCCAGTGCTGACATGTATCTTGGGGTACTTCTGGAGTCTCCCCTGGGAGTCAGTCCTCGTCTCAAGTGGGGGCATGCACGTGCGCTTACCTCCCAAGCTGTATCAGCAGTGTCACGCTTCCCTTCACGTGGATCAAGGGATCTGTGGCTTTACCTCGAGGCTTTCCCACGAGGCTTTCCCTCGAGGCTTTCCCACAGGGCTCTCCCACGTGCCACTGTGGTGTGACTCTATCCTCGGATTGAAAGTCGATGCAGTTCAGGGAAAACAGGTTTCCCTGGAATGGACTGAGACATCCGGGGGATTCTGGGAATGGTGGCACGACCTGGAGTTCCTCTCACCTTTACTGTTTAGAGCGCCTCCTTTTGAGATGCGATGGGAACGCCGGGAATTCTTTCCGGACACGCAGTTAAAGGATCCCTCCTCTCGAGCTAGGAGGCGGAAACACGGCTCATCTGAATGTGGGCTGGACTCCAGTGCTTCCTCTCGTGTGGAGACGGGTATGTCGGGGAACTTCTTGAGTTGCAGCAAGGGTGTGAAAGACCCTTTCGAAGTTCCAGAGTTTAGGTGTGATTAGACTTGAGACATCTCAGCGGAAAAGGGCCTCATCTCGCCTGGAGGGGAGAACCTCCTGGATTTTCTCGAGTTGCTGCAGGTGCTCTCGACTTAGTACGGGGACCTCAGGGACCCGCTCTGGTGGCCTCAGGAAAGGCCAGTACCCATGCGAGTTGCTCAGGGGCCTTTCGGAATTCCTCTCCCATCGATGCCGGGGCCTAAGATCTTGTGTGGAGTCGGTGCCATAACCTGAGGATTCCTCTCCAGTGCTGACATGGTTCTTGGGGTACTTCTGGAGTCTCCCCAGGGAGTAAGTCCTCATCTCGAGTGGGGCCATGCACGTGCGCTTTCCTCCCGAGCTGTAGCAGCAGTGTCACTCTTCCCTTCGCGTGGATCAAGGGATCTCTGGCTTTCCCTCGAGGCTTTCCCTCGAGGCTTTCCCACGAGGCTTTTCCACAGGGCTGTCCCACGTGCTACAGTGTTGTGAGTCGATCCTCGGCGTGAAAGCCGAGGCAGTGCAGGGAAAACAGGTTCCTGTGGAATGGACGGAGACATCTGGGGGAGTCTTGGAATGGTGGCACGACCCTGCAGTTCCTCTCCCCTTTCCTTTGGAGAGCGCCTCCTCTTGAGATGAGATGGGAATGCCGGGAATTCTTTCCCGACCAAGTAGGGAAAGGATCCCTCATCTCGAGCTACGAGCCGGAAACGGAGCTCCTCTGGATGTCGCCGGGACCCTCGTGCTTCCTCTTGAGTGGAGACGGGTATGTCGGTGAACTTCTTGAGTTGCAGCATGACTGTGAAAGACTTTTTA
Organism: Capra ibex; assembly: GCA_006410555.1. Classification (NCBI taxonomy): domain Eukaryota; kingdom Metazoa; phylum Chordata; class Mammalia; order Artiodactyla; family Bovidae; genus Capra; species Capra ibex. The sequence continues at coordinate 3,514 of SJYO01043491.1, read as the reverse complement.
GAAGTTCCAGAGTTCACGTGTGTTAGCCTCGAGACACCTCAGTGGAAACGGGCCTCATCTCGCCTGGAGGGGAGAACCTCCTGGATTTTCCGAGTTGCGGCAGGTGCTCTCGACTTACGACGGGGACCTCATGGACCCGCTCTGGTGACCTCAGGAAAGGCCAGTCCCCATGCTAGTTGCTAGAGGTCCTTTCGCTATTCCTCTCCAGTCGATGCCAGGGCCTAAGACCTTGTGTGGAGTCGCTGCCGGAACCTGAGGATTCCTCTCCAGTGCTGACATGGATTTGGGGTACTTCTGGAGTCTCCACAGGGGAGTCAGTCCTCGTTTCGAATTGGGGCATTCACGTGCGATTTCCTCTCGAGCTGTAGCAGCAGTGTCACGCTTCCCTTCCCGTGGATCAAGGGATCTGTGGCTTTCCCTCGAGGCTTGCCCACGAGGCTTTCCCACAGGGCTGTCCCACAAGCCACCGTGGTGTGAGTCGATCCTCGCCTTGAAAGTCGTGGCAGTGCAGGGAAAACAGGATCCTCTGGAATGGACTGAGACATCTGGGGGACTCTGGGAATGGTGGCACGACTCTGGAGTACCTCTCGCCCTTCCTGTGGAGAGCCCCTCCTCTTGAGATGCGACGGGTACGCCGGGAATTCTTTCCCGAGCACGCAGGGAAAGGATCCCTGCTCTCGACCTAGGAAGCAGAAACGGGGCTCCTCTGGATGAGGGAGCGACTCTCCTGATTCCTCTCGAGTGGAGACGGGTATGTCGGGGAACTTCTTGAGTTGCAGCAAGGGTGTGAAGGATCCTTTGGAAGTTCCAGAGGTTAGATGTGATTACCCTCGAGACGCCTCTGTGGAAATGGGCATCATCTCACTTAGAGGGGAGAACCTCCTCGATTTTCTCGAGTTGCGGCAGGTGCCCTCGACTTACGACGGGGCCCTCAGGGACCCGCTCTGGTGGCCTCAGGAAAGGCCAGTCCCCATGCGAGTTGCTCGGGGGCCTCTTGGGATTGCTCTGCCGTCGATGCCAGGGCCTAAGACCTTGTGTGGAGTTGGTGCTGGAACCTGAGGATTTCTCTCCAGTGCTGACATGAATCTTGGGGTACTTCTGGAGTCTCCCCTGGGAGTCAGTCCTCCTCTCGACTGGGGGCATGCACGTGCGCTTACCTCCCAAGCTGTATCAGCAGTGTCAAGCTTCCCTTCACGTGGATCAAGGGATCTGTGGCTTTACCTCGAGGCTTTCCCACGAGGATTTCCCTCGAGGCTTTCCAACAGGGCTCTCCCACGTGCCACCGTGGTGTGACTCTATCCTCGGATTGAAAGTCGAGGCAATGCAGGGAAAACGGGTTTCCCTGGAATGGACTGAGACATCCGGGGGATTCTGGGAATGGTGGCACGACCTGGAGTTCCTCTCACCTTTACTGTTTAGAGCGCCTCCTCTTGAGATGCGACGGGAACGCCGGGAATTCTTTGCCGACCACGCAGGGAAAGGATCCCTGCTCTCGAGCTATGAGTCAGAAACGGGGTTCCTCTGGATGTGGGCAGAACTCTCGTGCTTCCTCTCGAGTGGAGACGGGTATGCTGGGGAACTTCTTGAGTTGCAGCAATGGGGTGAAGGACCCTTTGTAGGTTCCAGAGGATAGGTGTGATAAGCCTCGAGACGCCTCAGCGGAATTGGGCCTCATCTCGCCTGGAGGGGATAAACTATTGGATTTTCTCGTTTTGTGGCAGCTGTTCCCGACTTACGTCGGGGACCTCAGGGACCCGCTCTGGTGGCCTCAGGAAGCCCAGTCCCCATGCGAATTGCTCGGGGGCCTCTCGGGATTCTTCTCCCGTCGAAGCCGGGGCCTAAGACCTTTTGTGGAGTCGGTACCGGAACCTGAGGATTCCTCTCCCGTGTGAAATGGATCTTGGGGTACTTCTGGAGTCTCCCCAGGGGAGTCAGTCCTTGTTTCGAGTGGGGGCATGCACGTGCAATTTCCTCCCTAGATGGAGCAGCAGTGTCATGCTTCCCGTCGAGTGGATCAAGGAATCAGTGGCTTTCCCTCGAGGCTTTTCCGCAAGGCTTTCGCACGAGGCTTTCCCACAGAGCTCTCCCACGTGCCAACGTGGTGTGAGTCGATCCTCGTCTTGAAAGTCGAGGCAGTGCAGGGAATACAGGTTTCCTTGGAATGGACTGAGACATCTGGGTGACTCTGGGACTGGTGGCATGACACTGGAGTTCCTCTCGCCTTTCCTGTGGAGAGCGCCTCCTCTTCAGATGCGACGGGAACATCGGGAATTCTTTCCCGTCCACGCAGGTAAAGGATCCCTGCTCTCGAGCTAGGAGGCGGAAACGGGGCTCCTCTGGATGTGGGCGGGACTCTCGCGCTTCCTCTGGAATGGAGACGGGTATGTTGGGGAACTTCTTGAGTTGCAGCAAGGGTGTGAAGGACCCTTTGGAAAATCTAGCGGTTAGGTGTGATTTGCCTCGAGACGCCTCAGCGGAAATGGGCATCATCTCGCCTGGAGGGGAGAACCTCCTGTATTTTCTCGAGTTGTGGGAGGTGCTCTCGACTTACGACGGGGACCTCAGGGACCCGCTCTGGTGGCCTCAGGAAAGGCCAGTCCCCATGCGAGTTGCTTGGGGTCCTCTCGGGATTCCTCTCCCGTCGATTCCGGGCCCTAAGACCTTGTGTGGAGTCGGTGCCGGAACCTGAGGATTCCTCTCCAGTGCTGATATGGATCCTGCGGTACTTCTGGAGTTTCCCCCGGGGAGTCAGTCCTCGTCTCGAGTGGGGGCATGCACGTGGGCTTTCCTCCCGAGCTGTAGCAGCAGTGTCACGCTTCCCGTCGCGTGGTTTAGGGGATCTGTGGCTTTCCCTCGAGGCTGTTCCACGAGGCTTTCCCACAGGGCTCTCCCACGTGCCACCGTGGTGTGAGTCGATCCTCGGCATGAAAGTCGAAGCAGTGCAGGGAAAACAGGATCCTCTGGAATGGACGGAGACATCTGGGGGCTCTTGGAATGGTGGCAAGACCCATGAGTTCCTCTCGCCTTTCCTGTGCAGCGCGCCTCCTCTTGAGATGCGTCGGAAACGTCGGGAATTCTTTCCCGAGGGAGCAGGGAAGGATCCCTCATCTCGAGCTTGGAGGCGGAAACGGAGCTCCTCTGGAGGAGGCCGGACCCTCGTGCTTCCTCTGGAGTGGAGACGGGTATATTGGGGAACCTCCTGAGTTGTAGCAAGGATGTGTAGTACCCTTTGAAAGTTCCAGAGTTTAGGTGTGATTACTCTCGAGACGCCGCAGAGAAAATGGGCCTCATCTCGACTGGAGCAGAGAACCTCCTGGATTTTCTCGAGTTCCGGCAGGTGCTCTTGACATACGACCGTGACCTAAGGGACAGTGTAGCAGATGTGTCACGCGTCCCGTCGCGGGGATCAAGGTATCTGTGGCTTTCCCACTAGGCTTTCCCACAGGGCTGTCCCACGTGCCACCACGGTGTGAGTGGATACTCGGCGTGAAAGTCGAGGCATTGCGGGAAAAAC
>SJYO01043478.1:0-20000 GCA_006410555.1 Capra ibex | reverse complement strand
GAATTTCATTCTTGGATGTATATTTTCTAAAAAAAAATAATGGTTATGTATGGCAAAACCAATACAATATTGTAAAGTAATTAGCCCCCAATTAAATACATTTATATTAAAATTAAATGTAAATTAAAAAAAATTCAAAAGATGCATGTACCCAACTGTTCCTTGAAGCACACCATTCACCGAGACGTGGAAGCAACCTAAATATCCATCAAATGATAGACAGATAAATGGATAAAGATGTGGTATAAATGTACTATGGGACACTTAGTGTTCTTCAGTCACTAAGTCGTGTCCCACACTTTGCAACCCCATGGACTCTACCCTTACAAGCTCATCTCTCTAGGGAATTATCCGAGGAAAAATACTCCAGTGGATTGCCATTTCCTTCTCCAAAGGACCTTCCTTAAAAAGGGATAGAATGCGTATCTCCTGCTTGATAGGCGGAGTCTTTGCCACTGCGCAACCAAGGAAGACCTATGGAATACTGTTTAGTTCAGTTGCTCAGTCGTGTCTGACTCTGTGACCCCATGAATTGCACCATGCCAGGCCTCCCTGTCCATCACCAACTCCCGGAGTTCCCTCAGACTCACATCCATCGAGTCAGTGATGCCATCCAGCCATGTCATCCTCTGTTGTCCCCTTCTCCTCCTGCCCCCAACCCCTCCCAGCATCAGAATCTTTTCCAATGAGTCAACTCTTCCCATGAGGTGGCCAAAATATTACAGTTTCAGCTTTAGCATCAGTCCTTCCAATGAACACCCAGGGCTGATCTCCTTTAGAAGAGACTGGTTGGATCTCCTTGCAGTCCAAGGCACTCTCAAGAGTCTTCTCCAACACCACAGTTCAAAAGCATCAATTCTTTGGCGCTCAGCCTTCTTCACAGTCCAACTCTCACGTCCATATATGACCACAGGGATATCCATAGCCTAGAGTAGACAGACTTCTGGTGACAAAGTAATGTCTCTGCTTTTTAATATGTTATCTAGGTTGGTCATCACTTTCCTTCCAAGGAGAAAGCACCTTTTAATTTCATGGCTGAAATCAACATCTGCAGTGATTTTGGGAGCCCCCAAAATAAAGTCTGACGCTGTTTCCAGTTTCCCCATCTATTTCCCATGAAGTGATGGGACCAGATGCCATTACTTAGTTTTCTGAATGTTGGGCTTTAAGTCAACTTTTTCACTCTCCTCTTTCACTTTCATCAAGAGGCTTTTTAGTTCCTCTTCACTTTCTGCCGTAAGGGTGGTGTCATCTGCATATCTGAGGTTATTGATATTTCTCCTGGCAATCTTGATTCCAGCTTGTGCTTCTTCTAGCCCAGCCTTTCTCAAGATGTACACTACTTATAATTTAAATAAGCAGGGTGAGACTATACAGCCTCCACGTACTACTTTCCCTATTTGGAAGCAGTCTGTTGTATATGTTCAGTTCTGTTGGTTCCTGACCTGCATATAGGTTTCTCAAGAGACAGGTCAGGAAGTCTGTTATTCCCATCTCTTTTAAAATTTTCCGCAGTTTATTGTGATCCACACAGTCAAAGGCTTTGGCATAGTCAAGAAATCAGAAATATATATTTTTTTCTGGAACTTTCTTGCCTTTTCCATGATCCAGTCGATGTTGGCAATTTGTTGTCTGGTTCCTCTGCCTTACTAAAATCCAGCTTGTACATCTGGAAGTTCATGGCTCATGTACTGCTGAAGCCTGGCTTGGAGAATTTTGAGCATTTCTTTACTAGCATGTGAGATGAGTGCAATTGTGCAGTAGTTTGAACATTCTTTGGCATTGCCTCTCTTTGAGATTGGAATGAAAACTGACATTTTCTAGTCCAGTGGCCACTGCTGAGTTTTCCAAATTTGCTGGCATATTGAGTGCAGCGCTTTCACAGCGTCATCTTTCAGCATTTGAAATAGCTCAGCTGGAATTTCATCAGCTCCACTAGCTTTGTTCACAGCGATGCTTTCTAAGGCCCACTTGACTTCACATTGCAGGATGCCTGGCTCGAGGTGAGTGATCACACTATTGTAATTATCTGGGTCCTAAAGATCTTCCTTTGTACAGTTCTTCTGTGTATTCTTGCCACCTCATCTTAATATCCTCTGCTTCTGTTAGGTCCATATCATTTCTGTCCTTAATCGAGCCCATCCTTGCATAAAATATTTCTTTGGTATCTCTAATTTTCTTGAAGAGATCTCTAGTCTTTCCATTCTGTTGTTTTCCTCTGTTTCTTTGTGTTGATCACTGAGGAAGGCTTTCATTCTTTCTTTCTTTCTTTTTCTTTTTTCTTTTCTTTCTTTCTTTTTTTTTTTTTTCAGGCTCTCAGCTTGTTGAGGTTTCTTTCTTTTCTTTTCTTTTTTCTAGTTTTTATTCTTACCTTATTTTGCTTTACAATACTGAAATTGTTTTGCCATACATTGACATGAATCAGCAATGGGTGTACATGAGTTCCCAATCCTGAACCACCCTCCCACCTCCCACCCCATATCATTTATCTGGATCATCTCCATGCACCAGCCCCATACATCCTATATCCTGTGTTGAGCATAGACTGGCGATTCGTTTCTTACATGATAGTATACATGTTTCAATGTCATTCTCCCAAATCATCCCACCCTCTTCCTCTGCCACAGAGACCGAAAGTCTGTTCTAAATATCTGTTTCTCTTTTGCAGTCTTGCATACAGGGTTGTCATTACCACTTTCCTAAATTCCATATATATGTGTTAGTATACTGTACTGGTGTTTTTCTTTCTGGCTTATTTCACTCTGTATAATAGGCTCCAGTATAAAAGCAGTATAAAAGGCATCCACCTCTTTAGAACTGATTCAAATGTATTATTGTGTATATGTACCACAGCTTCTCTTTTTATTTCTTCTGTGATTTGTTGGTTATTCAGAAGCGTGTTGTTCACCCTCTATATGTTGGCATTTTTAATAGTTTTTCTCCTGCAATTGAGATCTAATCTTAATGCACTGTGGTCAGAAAAGATGCTTGGAATGATTTCAATCTTTTTTAAAAAATTTATCAAGGTGACATTTATGGCCCAGGATGTGATCTATCCTGGAGAAGGTTCCATGAGCACTAGAGAAAAAGGTAAAATTCATTGTTTTGGGGTGAAATGTCCTATAGATATCAATTAGGTCTAACTGGTGTATTGTATCATTTGAAGTTTGCCTTTCTTTGTTAATTTCCTGTTTACTTGATCTATCCATAGATATGAGTGGGGTATTAAAGTCTCCCACTCTTATTGTGCTATTGTTAATTTCCCCTTTCATACTTGTTAGCATTTTTCTTACGTATTGTGGTGCTCCTATGTTGGGTGCATATATATTTGTAAGTGTTATATCTTCTTATTGGATTGATCCTTTCATCATTATGTATCTGTCTCTTTTCACAGCCTTTGTTTTAAAGTCTATTTTATCAGATATGAGTATTGCTACTCCTGCTTTCTTTTGATCTCTATTTGCGTGGAATATATTTTTCCAGCCCTTCACTTTCAGTCTGTTTGTGCCCCTTGTTTTGAGGTGGGTCTCTTGTAGGCAGCATATATAGGTGTCTTGTTTTTGTATCCATTCAGCCAGTCTTTAGCTTTTGGTTGGGGCATTCAACCCATTTACATGTAAGGTAGTTATTGATAAGTATGATCCCGTTGCCATTTACTTTAGTGTTTTGGGTTTGGGTTTATACACCTTTTTTGTGTTTCCTGTATAGAGAATATCCTTTAGCATTTATTGGAGAGCTGGTTTGGGGGCGCTGAATTCACTGAGCTTTTGCTTCTCTGTAAAACTTTTGGTTCCTCCTTCATATTTAAATGAGGTTCTTGTTGGGTACAGTAACCTGGGCTTTAGGTTATTTTCCTTCATCACTTTAAGTATGTCTTGCCATTCCCTCCTGGCCTGAAGCGTTTCTATTGAAAGATCTGCACTTATCCTTATGGGAATCCCCTTGTTTATTATTTGTTGTTTTTCCCTTGATGCTTTTAATATTTGTTCTTTGTGTTTGTTGTTTGTAAATTTGATTAATATGTATCTTGGGGGGTTTCGTCTTGGGCTTATCCTGTTTGGAACTCTCTGGGTTTCTTGGACTTGGGTGATTATTTCCTTCCCCACTTTAGTGAAGTTTTCAACTATTATCTCCTCAAGTATTTTCTCATGGTCTTTCTTTTTGTCTTCTTCTTCTGGGACTCCTATAATTCGAATGTTGGAGCATTTCATATTGTCCTGGAGGTCTCTGAGATTGTCCTCGTTTCTTTTAATTCGTTTTCTTTTTTCCTCTCTGATTCATTTATTTCTACCATTCTATCTTCTATTTCACTAATCCTATCTTCTGCCTCTGATATTCCACTGTTTGTTACCTCCAGAGTGTTTCTGATCTCATTTATTGCATTATTCATTATATAGTGGCTCTTTTCTATTTTTTCTAAGTCATTGTTAAACCTTTCTTGCATCTTCTCCAGGCTATTTATCTGTGATTCCATCTTGATTTCAAGATTTTGGATCATTTTCACTATCATTATTTGGAATTCTTTCTCAGGCAGATTCCCTATCTCTTCCTCTTTTGTTTGGTTAGGTGGGCATTTTTCCTGTTCCTTTACCTGCTGGGCATTCCTCTGTCTCTTCATCTTGGTTATATTGCTGCGTTTGGGGTGGCCTTTCTGTATTCTGGGAATTTGTAGAGTTCTCTTTGTTATGGTGTTTCCTTGCTGTGGGTGGGGTTGTGTCAGTGGCTTGCCAAGGTTTCTTGGTTAGGGAAGCTTGTGTTGGAGTTCTGGTGGCTGGAGCTGGATTTCTTCTCTCCGGAGTGCAATGAAGTGTCCAGTAATGAGTTATGAGTTGTCTATGGTTTTAGAGTAACTTTGAGCTGCCTCTATATTGAAGCTCAGTGGTGTGTTCCTGTGTTGCTGGAGAATTTGTGTAGTATGTCTTGCTCTGGAGCTTGTTGGCCCTTGGGTGCTGCTTGGTTTCAGTGTAGGTATGGAGGCATTTGATGAGCTCCTATCAATTAATGTTCCCTGGATTCAGGAGTTCTCTGATGTTCTCAGGCTTTGGTCTTAAGCCTCCTGCTTCTGGTTTTCAGTTTTATTTTTACAGTAGCCTCAAGACTTCTCCACCTATACAGCACTGATGATAAAACATCTAGTTTAAGATGAAAAGTTTCTCCAAATTGAGTGACACCCAGAGAGGTTCACTGAGTTACATGGAGAAGAGAAGAGGTAGTTAGAGATGACTGGAATGAGATGAAGTGGGATCAAAACAGGAGAGAGCAAGCTACCCAGTAATCACTTCCTTATGTGCGCTCCACAGTCGGACCGCTCAGAGATGTTCACGCAGTTGTACAGGGAAGAGGAGAGGGATGAAGTAGACAGAGTTGGACAGGAGAATAAAAGAGGGAAGTGAAAAGGAGAGAGACAGATCCAGTCAGTAACCAGTTCTCTAAGTGTTCTCCACCATCTGGAACACACAGAGATTCACACAGAGTTGGGTAGAGAAGAGAAGGGGGAGAGAGGAGGCAGTGACAACCTGGTGGAGAAAAAGGAGATTCCAAAGGAGGAGAGAGAGGTCAAGACAGTAATGAAGATGCGGTTTTTAAATGTACAAAATTGAGAACAAATACCAAAAAGCAAAAATTAAAAATCCAGTGTAGTGGTTGGATCTTCAAAAATACAATATTAAAGAAAAGAAGAAGAAGAAATGAAAAAAAAAAAGTCATGAGAATTATTAACAAACAACAACAACAACCACAAATATTTGTTTAAAAATAGGGTCTTTTTTTTTTGAAAAGTAATAGTAGGTAATAAAAATTTTAATTAAAGGAGAAATAGAGAACATAAAAATTTTAAAAAGTTAAAAAAAGGAGAAAAAGAAAAGAAGAAAAAAACAATGAAACAACAACATCAACAGAAAAAAAAGAAAAAAAAAAAAAAGAAAGAGAATGGTCGTAAAAAAATAAGGATATTTCTGTGACTTTCTCTGGTGTTGTGGGCAGTGTGGGGTCACTTCCAAGGCAGTGACCTCTGTTTATCTTATTCTGTTTGCTGGTCTCTTCAGTGTCTGATTTCCGCCCTGTCACAAGTGGGTTTGTGGTGGACACTTTTTTTTTTTTTAGGCTCACTTTTTCAGTCACGCTGTGGGGAGGGAGGGATGCTGCTAACAAATAACACGGTGTGTGCTCGCCGTGTCTCAGCCACAGTGCCTCACACCACTCAGGCTCTACGTTGCTCTGCCGGGAACCATCTGAGATTGGCCCTAGGCTGCTTGCACCTCCCCGGTGTAAGCCGCTCAGGCTGGGCTCTCAGGTAGCCCTCAAAGGTGCAGATTCGGTTGGGCCTGCATTTTGTGCCTTTCCCAGGACTGAGTAGCTCAGGTGTTTGGCGAGTGCAGTTGTTGCGACTTATTGCCTTTCCCAGCCCTGCTGCTCAGTTTTCTGAATGTACTGCTGGAGCCCCTTGTGAGGTGGATGGTGACTGTCCAGGACCCCAAGAAGGCTTAGCAAAGAAGCCTGCTTGCCGTTTGTTAAGTAATGTTTCTCCGGGGCTGCAATTTCCCCCTTCCAGCCTTTACGGCTCTGGCTGCCCTGTCTCTGAAGGGAAATGGTCTGCAGCCGGCTATTTCTGTTCCTTCCTTTGTTCTGCGTGTGGTCCTGGCAGTGTCTTATGTTAGAGCTTTTCTCATGGCAGCTATCCCACAGTCTGGTATGCTAGCCCAAGCTAGTTTGCTCTGGTTACACTCGCGGCATTCCGGCCCGATTCTTAAAAAGCACTGCAGCCCATGCCTCCCTGCCCAGCCCCCACTTGCTAGTAGCAGATGCAGGCATCTGCACTGCTTCTCTGCTGGGGCAGTTACTGTTGGGCTCATAATCTGTTGGTTTTAATCATTTATTTTTCTTCCTTGTTATGTGGCCCTTTGTGCTTCCAAGGCTTGCCACAGACTCAGCTGCGAGAGTGTTTCTTGGTGTTTGGTAACTGCTCTCTTTTTAAGACTTCCTTCCCAGGCCAGGACTCCCTTCCCAGGATGGAGCTCCCTCCCTAAGTCCTTTGTCTCTTTTTTCATCTTTTATATTTTTCCTACCTGTTTTTGAAGACAATGATCTGCTTTTCTGGGTGCCTGATGTCCTCCGATAGCATTCAGAAGTTGTTTCATAGAATTTATTCAAGGGTGACACGATCTTTTGATGAATTTGTGGGGGAGAAAATGGTCTCCCTGTCCTATTCCTCCTCCATATTCAGTTTATTTCCTGAGGAAGGCTCTCGTATCTCTCCTTGCTATTCTTTGGAACTCTGCATTCAGATACTTATATCTTTCCTTTTCTCCTTTGCTTTTCACTTCTCTTCTTTTCGTAGCTATTTGAAAGGCCTCTCCAGACAGTCATTTTCCAATTTTGCATCTCTTTTTCATGAGGATGCTCTTGATTCCTGTCTCCTGTACGATGTCATGAACCTCTGTCGTTACTTCTTCAGGCACTCTATTACCTGGGACCAGGCGTGGTTGGATCAAGGGTATCTGAAGTGTGGACGGCGTTGGCAATGAGAGATTTAATTATTTAGAGATATAGAAGGAGATAAGGATTTATTTAAAGATATTTATAGAGACAAAAAACAATGTTGCAGTTAAGAAAACAATAGGAGAGAAAGAGGCTCCTATTCCTTGGTTTACACAGAAAGCCAATAAAGTTCCAAGACAAGGGACTTACACCATTCACATAGGCCACAGGTGCCTGCTTGAATAGCAGAGGGTGCCCTGCCTTGGACTCCCTCTCATGTGGGTCTTAGAAGCCCAGGGAGAGAAGTGAACACAGCGAGACCCTGTGCTCCAAGGGATCAGCCTAAAAGAGAGAGAGAGAGAAAGAAAGAAAGAAAGAGAGAATTGACTCAAGGGAGTCAAGCAATGATGAGGCGAGGCCCAAAATTTTATTTTTTCCAGGGGGCTTATATACCTTAAGCTGTACATGGAGAATATTGAAAAATACAAAGTCATGCAGGATCAGCAGCCCTGACCCTTATTGAGACCAGGCTTTCTCTCTGCATACCTATCTGTATACACAGGTCTTAGGTGATTTACACCAGCTTCTAGCCAGGAGGCCTATTAGCATTTTATGGCCCTTTTCTGATAAGGGTCCATCAATGGGAAAACTTATTTGCCCTAAAAGTGTTGTTCTTTCCAAAGTCTGGCCACTCTCAGAAAGCACTAAATAAAGTTGCATTCTTATGTAGCAAGGATACAACAGTTTATAACAAAGAAAGAGGATTACAATGATTTGTAGCAAAGAGAAAATCCATTAACTCAAAAGTCTAGTATCACTAACATCAAAACTACTATATTCCTGTTTCTGCATCCCAATTACATTGATTGATATCCTTCCAGGGCGCCTAAAAGGTAAAGGATATGGAGGCCTGGTGGCAACCATTAACTCAACAATGAAACCCTTCACCAATATAATCCTTAGTTCTTTAAAAAGCTCTTTAAGATGTTTTAAGCTTCCCATGCCTCTTGCAGTTGGGAGACTGTAAACAATCACATGCGTAGTTGTAAAAGTCCGGGGAAACCTGTCAGGCAAGTTAGAGAGCCATCAGAGGGGTTTGAGCTGAGACACTCCTTTTATATGAAGGAGACTAACTGGAGCTCTAAGTTAACATTTTTCCAGAGAAAGGTGGTTGGGGATAGCCCCCTGTTAATATCAGAAGAGTGTAGTATAGCAGACAGTAAACAGACAGATTTTGGTTTTGGGGTAGATGCTCAGGCAGAGGACCCCTTGAGAACTGACTCACCTTGCCTGCCAGGTCTCTCCACATGATTTTGTCATGGGTAGGATCTCCCATGCTGGCTCCCGGCACTCTATCAGCTCTAGTCCCTTAAATCTATTTCTCACTTCCACTGTTTAAGCGTTAGGGATTTGATTTAGGTCATACCTGAATGGTCTAGTGGTTTTCCCTACATTCTTCAACTTAAGTCTGAATCTGGAAGTAAGGAGTTCATGATCTGAGCCACAGTCAGCTCCCAGTCTTGTTTTTGCTGACTGTATAGACCGTCTCCATCTTTGGCTGCAAATAATGCAGTCAATCTGATTTTAGTGTTGACCATCTGGTGATGTCCATGTGTAGAGTCTTCTTTTGTGTTGTTGGAAGAGGTTGTTTGCTATGTCCAGTGTGTTCTTTTGGCAAAGCTCTATTAGTGAAGTGTTAATAGCATAGCAGAGATGTGCCTGCAAACGGGCCTCTCTCCTAAGGCTGGACGTCCTTGCAAATGAGGCGTTCTGCCAAAGAGTCTGGACACAGCCTTGAGTTTAATGGTCCCTTGCAAACGAGGGAGCATTCCCTTCTTGTGATAAAGAAGGAATAGAGGGCTTTGTACAGACTCTGCAGTAGGCTAGGATTTTACTCCCCTTTGCTATACGGTAACATGCATGCACCTGCGCTGTGATGAAAAGGCTTATTCATGTAGTCTGGAATTCTGCCTAGGGGGCTTTTATAATAAACGGCAATTAGTTTTTTGCCCAGTTCTGTTCCTCCGGCCAGAGTATGCATGTCATGTGTCTCTTGTGTGTGTCTCGTTCTGTGTCATTTCACTCGTAATCTCCAACATCTGGCACCCAACGTGTGGCTCGAGTGAAACCGAAAGGGTGAGTAACCCCGGGGGGAATTTAAATCCATAGCAGGGGAACTTTTGGGAAAATTATGGGGAATTCCTCACCCTAGCAGAGGGGAGCTTTCAAAAAATCATGCGGAATTCCTCATCATCATTAGGACACAATACATGGAGTTAGTCCAAGGATTTCTCCACTCCATAGGCATTAAAGTCTCAACTCATCAGTTGAGTGAGCTCTTTCATTTGGTGGAGCAATATTGTCATTGGTTTCAATATCAAACTAAGTTACAGTTAAACTTGACGAAATGGAAAATAATTCAAAAGGAATTGATAAAGCAACATCAGAAGGGTAATGTGATCCCTCTGAAGTTATGGACTTTGTGTAGTGCTATAACACAGGCTTTGACCTTGCTCTCTACTGATAATGAAACTAAATCAAATGCTTCAAGGAGGGGAGAAATTATTTATGAGGATGTGTCAGACGTTGGTGGGGCTTCTGCATCACCTGAAGGCAAGGATACAAATGAGCCTCCCCCTGTAAATGGTGAAACATCTGACAGCTCAGAATCAGATACGGAGGCTTCTTTGATTTCGTCAGAGGTGGGCAAGGAGATTAAAGAAATGACCCCTCTATTCCGGGAATAGTGGAAATCCCATAAGGAGGAGAAGAAATCTGCACCTTCTGCTCCTCCTTGGGCTTCTCTTTTCCCCACTGCGGCTGGTCGGCCCGATGTGGGCAGGGAACATTGTCGGTTCTCCTTTCCTTTGTCTATGCCTCATGATGATGACTTGTCTGCTCCCCCTGGTGGTTTTATCGATCCTCCACAATTGTTTCCCATCCAGAGACAGCAAGATGGCAATGTGATAAATATTCAATATGCTCCTTTGGAATATAAATTTTTTAAAGATCTTAAAAGTGCAGTAGCTCAGTACGGTCCTCAATCTCCCTTTGTTTTGGCTATGCTGGAATGATTGGGAAAAGGCAAATTAATCATTTCGTTAGATTGGGAATCTATTGCCCAAGCTGTCTTGGAGGGTTCTCAATGGTTGCAACTTCGTAGCTGTTGGGAAGAAGAAGCTAGAAAGCAGGCTTGGATTAATGAGGGACAGAATCCCCCGGTCCTCTCAAGGACAAGCTAATGGGAGAGGGCCAATATCGGGCTTTAAGAGAACAGGCTCGATACTCTGATCAGGACTTACAATAAGTCCGCCAGGTCTTTTTACAAGCATGGTGCTGTATGGTGCCTACTGGCCACGCCCAGCCCTCCTTTGTTAAAACAATGCAAGGCCCCAGTGAGCCATATACTGATTTTCTGGGAAGACTGAGGGTAGCTGTGGAATGGGCTATAGGGAGGGATGAGATTTCAGAGATATTATTACAGACTTTAGCATTTGAAAATGCAAATCCTGAATGCAAGCTTATACTGGGACCTTTAAAGGGACAGGGTACATCTATAGCTGAATGTATCAGAGTCTGCTTGGGAATAGGAGGGACTAAACATTAGGCTAATATCTTTGCTAGAGCCTTGGACAAAGTTATGAGACCACCAAAGGGAGGTAACTGCTTTCATTGTGGAAAACCTGGTCATATGATAAGAGAGTGTCAGAAATTAAAAGCTAATCAAGGTGCAATTCCTAAAGACAGATCTCTTGCTGGGAAGAATAAGGCTCCTCCTGGACTTTGCTGTCAGTATGGGAAGGGGTTTCATTGGACTAATGAATGCAGACCTAAAACAGATAAAATGGGCAACCCGATACCGGAAAATTATCCTGCGGGCCTAAATCTTTGGGGCCCAGGAACAATACCTGGGACTTCTCCTCCTTGCCCTCCTCCCACACCATCTGCCCCAATCCTATTCCCTCCCAACAACCATTAAGGGTCAATGTCCCATTAAAAGGACCTCAGATGATGATTTCGGACTAACGGTCTGCTACTTCTGGGAGTGCTGCTGCTGATTTGCCACTAGCTGATAATGTTCTTTTGTCACCAGGGGGAGGCATTTATAAATTAAAAGCAAATGTATTTGGAACACTGCCTAAAGGCACTTTTAGCTTGATATTAGTCCATAGCAGCACAGTTTTGAGAGGTCTAACCATAATTCCTGGGATAATAGACCCTGACTACGTTGGGGAAATTTTAATTATGGCCTCTACTTCTACCACGCTTTCACTGATAGCTGGGGAACGTATTGCTCAAATACTTCTCCTACCTTATCACCCCTTTTTGGCTCTTCCTAATGAACGAACAGGAGGATTTGGAAGTACTGGGCGACATATATTTTGGGAAATGCTTATCAGAGATTCTCGCCCTGTTCTCTCCTTGACTATACAAGGAAACAACTTTGAGGGACTAGTAGACACAGGGGCGGATGTTTCAGTCATTTCTTCTCAACAATGGCCCCAAGATTGGGAAAAAGAAAAAAGCCCTTTAATGCTGAGAGGATTGGGCTCCATTGCAGATGTCCGGAAGAGTACCCATCCCTTGCAATGCCAATTCCATAATGGAAGATCAGTGTCTTTTATATTGTAAATATACCAATTTGTATATGGGGAAGAGATCTTCTCTCTCCTTTGGGGGCTTGTGTAGCCATTCCATGGGAAAACTAATAGCCACTGCTCAAATTCTTCGAGCACTCCCATTAAAATGGTTAACTAATACTCCAAAATGGGTTGAGCAGTGGCCATTACCACAAATGAAGCTCGAGGCATTAGAACAATTAGTACAAGAACAACTCCAACTTGGTCATATAGAGCCCTCTACCTCAACCTGGAATTCTCCTGGTTTTGTTATAAAAAAGAAATTTGGAAAATGGAGAATGTTAACTGATTTACGAGAAGTTAATAAATGTATTGAACCTATGGGAGCCTTGCAATTGGAACTCCCCTCTCCAGCTCTTATTCCTCAGAATTGGTCCCTAATGGTGTTAGATCTTAAAGACTGTTTATTATTTTTTTAAAAAAAAATCATTCCCCTACAATTGAAAGACAGAGATAAATTTGCTTTTACAGTTCCTGTTCTTAATCATGCTCAGCCTGTTAAGCATTATCAATGGACAGTCTTACCACAAGGAATGATAAATAGTCCTACCTTATGCCAAGAATTCATAGCTCTCTCTTTACAATCCCTCTGTCAAGAATACCCCAATTATATTCTATATCATTATACGGATGATCTCCTATTTGCAGCTCCTAGTATTGCTGAACGTGTTGAATTCTTTTTAAAATTACAGGAAGCTATAAGACTATACAATTTTCAAATGGCCCGGGAAAAATTCAAAAGGACTTTCCTATTTCACATTTAGGGACAATATTGGAACAACATAGAATTAGGCCCCAAAAGTTGCAAACTAGAAGAGACCATCGCAAAACCTTAAATGATTTTCAAAAGTTATTGGGAGATATTAATTGGCTACGCCCGGTACTTGGGATTCCTACTTATCAATTATTTATTTTCTACTTTAGAAGGAGACACAGCTCTGGAGAGCCCCCGGACCTTAACCCCATCGGCTTTGCAGGAACTTCAATTTGTTGAGCAACGACTAAACGCCGGTTTTTTTTATTTACTTACATGCATCTCAACCTATTTCTTTTGTAATATTTCATACCCTTTATTCCCCATCTGGTGCAATTGCTCAAGAAAAAAGGATTAATAGAATGGGTTTTCTTACCCAACAGTTTTTCCAAAAAATTGACTATATATATGGATAAATTAGCCTCCCTTATACAAAAGGGTCGCCATCGTATTTTACAATTATCAGGATGTGAACCACACCGGATAGCTCAGTTAACAACTGCTCAAATATCTCGATGTTTACAATTTAATGAAAGCTGGCAAATTTATCTTGCCTCATATCCTGGTTCGTTTTCTAATCATTATCCACCATCTAAATTGATTGATTTTCTCCGGACTAACACTATGATATCTTATTCCCCAATTTCAGATGTTCCAGTTAAGGAACCCACTATTTTTACAGATGCAAATAAAAATACTGCTGGATATTGGATCCCGGAAAATTCCAAGGTTCTCCCCCACTCATTTTCTTCTGTACAGCCTGCTGAATTGTGGGCTATCTATTTAGTTTTGCAAGATTTTCCCCAAATTCCTATTAACATTGTTTCAGATTCTCGATATGCTGTTCTCTCTTGCCTACAGCTTCCCCATGTCTCCCTTCCACTGACTCTTAAAACAGCTATTGATAAATTGTTTTACCAAGTACAACAATTACTCTTGCAATGTTCAGAGTTACTTTTCTTTACTCACATCCGTGCACATTCTGCCCTTCCTGGACCCTTATCAATCAGAAATGCTACAATTGATGCCTTACTTTATCCTATAAAAGCAGCAAAACAAGAACATCTCTTACAACATACCAACTCCAAAGGGTTACAAAAATCTCATGCTGTTACTCGTAAACAAGCTCAAAATATTGTTCATTCTTATTCCATCTGTGCACCCTTTGCTTTGCCATTTACCCTACCAGGTGTCAACATAAGAGGACTACAAGCAAATCAGATATGGAAAATGGATGTAATTTACATTTCTTCTTTCGGACAACAAAAATGTGTGCATCATACTATAGATACTTGCACACATTTTCAATAGGCCACTGCATTACATTCTGAAAAGGCTGACACTGTTATTACTCATTTGTCATCTTGTTTTGCAGTTATGGGATTACCAATTGAATTGAAAACTGATAATGCACCTGGTTACCAATCCGCAAAATTAGCTCACTGTTTTTCTCAATACCATATAACTCATAATTTTGGTATCCTTATAATAGTCAAGGGCAAGCTATCATTGAAAGAGCTAATCATACCTTGCATGAATATCTTGAAAAAATAAAAAAGGGGGAACAAGAGAGATTTATGAAACCTAAAGACATTCTGAATAAAACCTTACTTACCATAAATTTTTTGAATGTTTGGAGCAAGCGAAATCTATCAGCAGCAGAGTTGCACTTTCAAGGGAAAGAAGAGGATAAGTAGATTTTCAATACGCCTATTTGGTATAAAGATAAAGAGAAAGGTTGGATCCCAGCATCATTAATATATTTGGGACAAGGGTATGCTTTTGTTTGTGTTGATAATTACAGGTTTTGAACCCCAGCAAGATTGATCAAAATTAACAATGGCTGATCCCTTTGTTCAAAAATTCGAAGAGCTTACTATACAGAGAAGCCTTACTTCCCGTATAAGGGAGGAAACACCTCCTACATGGGGTCAAATGAAGAGGTTGACCCAGGAAGGAGAGAAGACATTAATGAAGGCGGGGCAACCTCTGAATCCTACCAATCTTTTGCTTGCCATGATGGCGGTGGTGACATGTCAGAATCTTTGGAGCGGGAACATTGCTGAGGTCATCGACCCTTTAAAGTCATGAATTATTCTGGGGCCATCATTATAGATTGGAGTCCAGATCATGGGCAATTCTTAGAAAAATGGTCAGATAAATCTTTTACGTGGCATCGTGCAAATAGCACTTTGATGGGCAATGGTAATTAAACAGTTAAATGGCAGCAATTTGCACTTGTCCCTCCTCAATTACAATTGCAGAGATATCCACACATTCAAGCGGATATTTGGAAACTATGGGCAGTTTCTGGTAATCTCACTATCTGGTCAGGAAACTATACTTTGGACAGTGGTGACTCTTCGGGTCCATTCCATGTTAATTTACATGTTAATAAATCTCTTTCCACAATGGCATGTGTAAAATATCCTTTTGCATTGTTATATGGGAATTGGACGTAGAATGATACTGCGGGGTCTGTGCCCTGTGACTATTGTAATTTAACTCAATGTGTAAATCAATCTTGGTGGGAAGAATTTGAAAGAAGAGACTTTAATTCCAATTTCTCATGTAATTGTTAAGGCTCAGACCGAAGTATGGTTACCTATAAATCTGACTCGGCTGTTGTCAGATTCTTTTGCTGTTTCTCATCTAGTAACCGCTGTACAGACTTTGCTACACTGGTCTCGATGTATGCTTGGTGTGGTCATTGCTTCGATTCTAGCAGTCGCATCAGTAACTGCAACAGCAGCGGTGGCAGGTCTTGCGTTGCACCAAGGAATTCAAACAGCTGATTTTATTTGGGACTGGCATAAAGACTCTCATTTGTTATGGCAACAACAGAGAGAATGGATGCCCAACTTGCTACTGACGTGCTCAATCTTCAACACACCGTTTCCTGGCTTGAAATCAATTGGCTATTTTATCTACACGAAATGTATTGAAATGTGATTGTAATTCTTCTCAGTTTTGTATAACACCTGTACCATTTAACATGAGTGAGGGATGGGAAAAAGTAAAACGATCCTTGACTGGGCATCAGAATCTCACTACGGAGATTATGGACCTGGAACGACAAAATTTGTCTACTTTTAGCAGGATTTTACCTGACATTACGGGGTCTGATTTGGTGAAAAGTCTTCAAGAGGGAATGAATAACTTAAATCCATTAGGGCATGTATCCTCACTAATTGGAACTACTTTTGGGAACACTGTGTTTATATTACTTTTATGCTGTGTTGCTTTTCTAGTCTTCTGGCGATGGCAGAAAGGGAAACAACTAAGGCACGAAGCAGAGAAGATCAATATCATGCTACAACTTATAAAAGCAAATAAAAAAGGGGGAGATGAAGGGTAAATAGGGTGGCAGAGATGTGCCTGCAAACGGGCCTCTCTGCTAGGGCCGGACGTCCTTCCAACTGAGGCGTTCTGCCAAAGAGTCTGGACACAGCCTTGAGTTTAATGGTCCCTTGCAAACAGGGGAGCATTTCCTTCTTGTGCTAAAGAAGGAATAGAGGGCTTTGTACAGACTCTGCAGTAGACTAGTATTTTACTCCTCTTTGCTATACGATAACATGTATGCAACTGCACAGTGCTCAAAAGGCTTATTCATGCAGTCTGAAATTCTCCCTAAGGGGCTTTTATAATAAATGGCAATTAGTTTTTTGCCCAGTTCTGTTCCTCCAGCCGGAGTGTGCATGTCGTCTGTCTCTTGTGTGTGTCTTGTTCTGTGTCATTTCACTTGTAATCTCCAACAATTAGCATATACCCTGCTTCATTCCATATTCTAAGGCAAAATTTGCTTGTCACCCAGGTGTTTCTTGACTTTCTACTTTTGCATTCCAGTCCCCTTCAATGAAAAGAACATAGTTTTTTGGGGTATTAGTTCTAAAAGGTCTTTGGGATTGTCATAGAACCTTTCAACTTCAGCTTCTTCAGTATTGCTGGTTGGGGCATAGGCTTGCATTACTGTGATATTGAATAGTTTACCTTGGAAACAAACAGAGGTCATTCTGTCGTTTTCGAGATTGCATCCAAGTACTATATTTTGGACTCTTTGTTGACCATGATGGCTACTCCATGCTTTCTAAGGGATGTCTTCCTATTGAATACTACTCAGCCAGAAAAATAACGAAATAATGTCATTTGCTGCATATGCAGGGTATAATACTAAGGGGAACAACGTAGAGAAAGACAAATACACTAGGATATCACTCGCAGAATCTAAAACACCACAAAGTAGAAAATACAGCAAAAATAGAGACTCAGAGATATAGATAACAGTCTATGGTTATAGATATAGATAACAGTCTACCAGAGGGGAGGGGGACAGGGAAGAGCAATATAGAGGTGGGGAATTGGGAGGGACAAAGGGTTAGATGTAAGATGAGCTCAAGGATGTATTGAACAAGGATGTGTTGCACAATACTGGGAACAGAGCCAGTATTTTTTAGTAACTGTAAAAGAAAAGCAAAATTTAACAATTGCAAGATAAGAAAGTAAAAGAAGGATAGAGGGGGAAGAAGTAGGGAAAAAAAAACTAAGGAAAATAATGATGTTTTCAGAGGTTACAAAGCCAACATTGATTAGCCCCTTTTATAGCTACAGAATTTAGAATGGAGCAGTGAACACCCACAGGTGGGGCAGGGGGAGTGGCCCATATCCAGTGCAAAGAATAATGGGTGGCATTGCCCCCCAAAGCTTTATTAAAAAATAAAACCAAGTAAAATGTGATTTTTGTTTTAATTACCATCTCCTACTCCAGTATGCTAAAACAATGTCAATAATTAAATACCTTTCCTCTGAAAAACCAAATTTTGTCAGTTTAAGTTTGAAAACTGTTGTCATTTATGTCATTTTAATATGTTTTATATTACTCACAAGGTACATAGTTTTAGTGTGTGAGCACACACATATGTGTGTATATGTGTATATAAATATATATAATATTATTCAACAACACTTTTAGTACTTAGCTTTAAAAATTCATTGTCTTCTATGCTGCTGCTGTTGCTGTCGCTGCTACTGTTGCTAAAGTTGCATCAGTCGTGTCTGACTCTGTGCGACCCCATAGATGGCAGCCCACCAGGCTCCCTAGTCCCTGGGATTCTGCAGGCGAGAACACTGGAATGGGTTGCCATTTCTTCTCCAATGCATGAAAGTGAAAAGTTTAAGTGAAGTCGCTCAGTCGTGTCCAACTCTTCAAGAACCCTCGGACTGCATCCCACCAGGCTCCTCCATCCATGGGATTTTACTGGCAAGAGTACTGGAGTGGGTTGCCATTGCCTTCTCTGTGTCTTGTATGAGGGAATTAATTAAGAGAAGACCCTGTTAAACAGTTGCCACCAACACAGGCTGCCGTGGTTACCACTGTTCCATTCCACAGAGCATCCTTAGTGATTTGGAAGGCCTTGAGACCACTTACTGCACAGCCTGCAGTTTCTGAAGGAAGGTATTAAGACACACTCCACGTTCAAACAGCTGATTCTAAATACACGGTGATACCACAAACATAGTCAAGGTAAAAACAAACAATGTGTTGTTATTTATGTCTAAATCAGTGAAGCAAAATATTCACTGAAGGTACTTTTTTAGCTTGAAAAGTGCAACATCTTCTTATATTTGAACATAAAATATCTTGCTGAATTTGAAAAAAAAAAAAAAAAGAGTTTTAAAGTATGGAGAGGGAGGTGGGAGGAGGGTTCAGGATTGGGAACACGTGTACACCCATGGCGGACTCATGTTGATGTATGGCAAAACCAATACAATATTGTAAATTTAATAATAATAAAAATGAAGTAAAATTTAAAAACTAAAATTAAATCCATTCTTAATTGTCAGTTATTTTGAAACTATGGAACAAAGAAAAAACAATTAATTGGGGCTGTTTAGACTGTATCTTTTGCAGATATGTTTTCTTAAAAATCCTCTTACAGTTTTGAAGTCATAATTAGATATTAAATGATCAATATATTTTATACTATGTTTATTTTCTGTTCATTATTTTTTCCTTAAATTTATATATGTAACTAGAAAGATGTTGTATTCAGTGGATATAAAAAATTATTCTTCTCTCTTGTATGGAACAAACTCTTTACACTACTGTTGGGAGACATTTTATTGCCTAAAATCTTTTAGAATTCAGCTCTAGTGTCTAGGTTTTTTATAGTTCATCTCTAGGGTCTAGGCTTTTTATTTCTCTTTGTTTAGGCTGAGAATGTTCTCATCTATTTCTAATATTTTAAGAGTTTCTGTGGGGGAGTAATGTTTGTTTGTTCTTTTTAAGTTACTCAGTCATGCCCAACTCTTTGTCACCCCATGGACTATAAGCCCTCCAGGATCCTCTGTCCACGGGGATTCTCCAGGATAGAATACTGGAGTGGGTTGCCATGGTCTCCTTCAGGGGATCTTATTGACACAGAGATGGAACTCTACGGCTTCTATGGCTGCTATGACTCCTGCAGTATGGGTGGATTCTTTACCGCCAAGCCAAAATATATGATATGTACAAGAAACCCACTTTAATTATGAAGATTCATGATCAGTGAACAGTAAAGATGGTGAAGCCCAGACAATCATTTATCTTTGACCAATTAAGATTCAGGGAAATCCTTCATTTTACTTTGCCTTCATTCATTCTTTCTTTCTTTCTTTCTGATGATACTCTTTCTTTCTGAACTCATAGTTGCTGTTTAATATTATCTTAAGTTCAGTCACTAGTTGTGTCTGACTCTTTGTAACCCCATGGAGTGCAGCACACCAAGGAGCCCTGTCCGTGACAAACTCCCACAGTTCATTCTAACTTATGTCCACTGAGTCGGTGATACCATCTAGCCATCTCATCTTCTGTTGTTCCCTTCTTCTCCCACCTTCAATTATTCCCAGCATCAGAGTCTTTGCCAATGAGTCAGTTATTCACATCAGGTGGCCAAAGTATTGGAGTTTCAGCTTCAACATCAGTCTTTCCAGTGAATATTCAGGCCTGATTGCCTTTAGGATTGACTGGTTGCTTCTTATTGTAATCCAAAGGACTCTCAAGAGTCTTCTCCAACACCGCCATTCAGAAACATCAGTTCTTAGGTCCTCAGTTTTCTTAATATTCCAACTCTCACTTTCTGTGCCTTTAGGTC
>SJYO01043453.1:0-17948 GCA_006410555.1 Capra ibex | reverse complement strand
TATGTACTGATGACCTTTTTGGTATCGGAACTGATCTGTCTGGAATCGGCGGTTTCATTACAGAGACGAAAACTTATACGATAGATCCAACCAGTATAGAAAAGAAGGTTCCTCATTCACAGAAAATTAAAGTACCGACGTCATTGGTAGACGTCACTAAAACCTCGGGGGGTTTTATTTCAGACTGTGACAAAGTACAGATTGAGAAAAGTTTAGGTACCTGTCGTTGTACGTCCGAGGAGACAGGAATTGATAGAGGGTCTCAAACGAGTTTAAGTACATGTGACTCAGTCACCACTACGATAGATTGGTAGAGTAGGAGACAACGAGGGCAGAGGAGGACTGGAGTTAGAAAAGGGTCGTAGTCTCAGAAAAGGTCACTCAACAGAGAAGTGTAGTCCACCGATTTCATAACCTCGAAGTCGAAGTCGTAGTCAGGAAGGTTACTTATAAGTCCCGACTGAAGGAAATCCTACGTGACCAAACTAGAGGAACGTCAGGTTCCCTGAGAGTTCTCAGAGGAGGTTGTGGTGTCAAGTTTTCGTAGTTAAGAAGCCGTGAGTCGAAAGAAATATCAGGTTGAGAGTGTAGGTATGTACTGATGACCTTTTTGGTAGTGAAACTGATATAGCTAGAAACAGTTGTGTTACTACAGAGAAGGTTATCCTCCGACAAAAATACGACTTTTAGGCAACAAATCACATCGGTGGAAGCACCTAATAGAGTGGAGCTAGCAGACCTATTGAACGACGTCGAAGAGGTAGTCGTGAACGACGACGAAGTGGAACGTAAAGAGACACTACCTTTACCGAAGAGAGGTACTCGGAGACGGTCGAAGTTGGGACGGAAGAAGTCAAGGGAGTGGGGAGAGTCGGGAGTGTCTTGACTCCTCTCAGTCCCGGAACGAGATCCAGTCCAGACCCGAATTTCCTTTCGACACCGACCGAAGCAGAAGGTAGGTCTGGTGAGTCCGAGAGAGGTGTAGTCGTTGTTCCGTCTAAACGACATAATAGGAAGCACGCGAGTGACTCCATCACGGCAATTAGAGGAAGCTCTTGGAAGGGAAACTTAAGCGTTGAACGGGTTAGTACTATGTCTTCTCCTTGATCGAAAACCGGAGAGTCGAAACCTGGACGGAAAGAGAGATTCGGAGTAGTAAAGGTCGAAGGACTAAATTTCACTCTTAGTACGTCGAGACAGACGGAAAGTGTACTTGTCAGCCTCCAGTGCCATCCCGATAATTGACCGGGTCAAAGTCGCAACGACACAGAGTCCCTTGTCCCTCCGGTGTTCTCTTCCTCCCGACCCCCTTGTCGGTCAGCACACCCCACCAGTCTTGTGTGTGTTGTCAGTGACTAATTGAAGTAGAAGAATGTACCCATGTTAAGCACCGTGGGTTTTGACTTGTTGTCATTCTTGTTTCTAGTGACTAGTGTCTAGTGGTATTGTTTATGACCATGTTGTTGTTACTTTCAAACTTTACACCGTTCTTATTGGTTTTCCACTGGGTCTTTTTTTCATATCTCTTTTTCGTTCTCGCAAGGTCTTTTTGTTGGTAAAGACGAAATAACTGATGTGGTTTCTGAAATTGATACACCTAGTGTTATTTGAGACCTTTTAAGAAGTTCTCTACCCTTATGGTTTGGTAGAATGGACGGAGGACTCTTTGGATATACATCCAGTTCTTCCTTGTCAATTTTGGTCTGTACCTTTTCTTTTAATCTCTATGGTTCCCTTGTAAAGTTCGTTTCTACCCGTGTTATTTCCTGTCTTTACCATATCTACGTTGCCTTCCTCTTTTATAATTCTTCTCCACCGTTCTTATGTGTCTTTTTGATATATTTTGTCTAGAAGTACTGGGTCTATTGATGGTACCACATTAGTGAGTGGATCTCGGTCTGTAGGACCTTACGCTTCAGTTCACCCGGAATCCTTCGTAGTGATGCTTGTTTCGATCACCTCCACTACCTTAAGGTTAACTCGACAAAGTTTAGGATTTTCACTACGACACTTTCACGACGTGAGTTATACGGTCGTTTAAACCTTTTGAGGTGTCACCGGTGTCCTTATCTCTTCCAGTCAAAAGCAAGGTCAGGGTTTCTTACAAGTTTGATGGTGTGTTAACGTGAGTAAAGTGTGTAATCGTTTCATTACGAAGTTGTCATGCACTTGGTTCTTGAAGGTCTACAAGTTCGACCTAAATCTTCTCCGTCTCCTTGGTCTCTAGTTTAACGGTTGTAGACAACCTAGTATCTTTTTCGTTCTCTCAAGTCTTTTTGTTGGTAAAGACGAAATAGCTGATGTGGTTTCGGAAATTGACACACCTAGTGTCGTTTGAGACCTTTTAAGAAGTTCTCTATCCTTATGGTTTGGTAGAAAGGACGGAGGACTCTTTGGATATACGTCCAGTTCTTCCTTGTCAATTTTGGTCTGTACCTTTTTGTCTGACCAAAGTTTAGTCCTTTCCTCATGCAGTTCCGACGTATAACAGTGGGACGAATAAATTGAAGATACGTCTCATGTAGTACACTTTACGATCCGACCTACTTCGTGTTCGACCTTAGTTCTAACGGCCCTCTCTATAGTTATTGGAGTCTATACGTCTACTGTGGTGGGATACCGTCTTTCGCTCCTCCTTGAGAAATCAAGGAAATTGAAGAAATTGAAGAACTATTTCCACTTTCTCCTCTCACTTTTTCGACCGATTTTTGAGTTGTAAGTTTTCTGCTTCTAGTACCATGTGCTAGGGTAGTGAAGTACCGTTTATCTACCCCTTTGTTACCTTTGTCACCGTCTGAGAAAAAACCCCCCGAGGTTTTAGTGACGTCTACCACTCACGTCGGTACTTTAACTTTCTGCGAACGAGGAACCTTATTATCGATACTGGTTGGATCTGTCCTATAATTTTTCGTCTCTGTAATGAACCGACTGTTTCCAGGTAAATCAGTTTCGATACCAAAAAGGTCATCAGTACATACCTACACTCTCAACCTGGTATTTCTTTCGACTCGCGGCTTGTTAACTACGAAAACTTGACACCACAACCTCTCCTGAGAACTCTTAGGGAACCTGACGTTCTAGTTTTGTCAGGATTTCCTCTAGTCAGGACTTATAAGTAACCTTCCTGACTACGACTTCTACTTTGAGGTTATGAAACCGGTGGACTACACTTCTTGACTGACTGAGTAACCTTTTCTGGGACTACGACCCTTTCTAACTTCGCCCTCCTCTTTCCCTGTTGTCTCCTACTCTACCAACGTACCGTAGTGGATGAGTTACCTGTCCTCAAATTCATTCGAGGCCCTCAACCGTTACCTGCCCCTCTGGACCGCACGACGTCAGGTACCCCAGTGTTTCTCAGCCTGTGCTGACTCGCTGACTTGACTGACTGACTGGGTCTCTGTACTTCACTCTCCCATGACGACCTTTTTGCCGCGGTTCTCTGAACGGTGCACGCCCCAACGGAGTTTGGAAGGTAAACGTTTTTTTTTTTCTTTGTGTCATAGACACTTCACGTTATTCCACTTTGTGTTTTTGTCCTTCACAGGACGACCCAGACCCGACTCTTTGGGGTGGATCTTTGTGTTCCGCAAGTTTGACCTTCTTTCGAGTGTGCGGTGTTACGTTGAGAGAGTGCAATAATTACCCATTTGACTCCGGGTCTTTTGCTTCGTCGAACAAGTGTCTACCTTACTCCTTCACCGTCGCGACTTAGGAGCCTCTAGGGGACGGTTCCGATCTCAAGTCCGGTGACTCGGGACTCTGGGACACCGCCCTTTCGTCCTACCCAAGTTATTCGACGGTTCCACTCTCTTTCTCCCGGAGAGAGGGGTGGGGGCTGTTGTTTGTGCTAGTGGCAGTAGTTTCGGTCTCTCACTGTCGCCCGTCGCCGCCGACCGACTCTTGACGGAGATTCCGACCGTGAGTCCTGTTACGGACAAGGGTCGTGGCTTACGGTTTGGTGACGTTAATCGGCACGGTACGGGTGGTCGGCTGACGTGCGACCCGATCACCGGGTCTAACGACTCTCACGCAGCAGGCGGAGATTTGCGGAACCGTAGGTGTCGTGACAGGGGACGAGAGGGACCCCGTCCCGCGGGGCCCGAGACCGGAGCCCCACAGAGGATGGACGGTAGCGGACCGGACTCTCAGGGTCTTGTTTCTCTACCCCCGCCCGTCACAAGGGGTGGGAGAAGGACGTCGAGACGGGTGGTGTGACGGTCGGAGAGAGTGGGGGTCTCCCCATGAGGGGAACTCACCTCTCTGCCTCCCTCCTCCCCCTACATGGCCAGTGATGGACTTCACAAATAATTCTCGACCTTAGTTCTCGAACAGATGTCCCGGGGGTGTCTTTGACCCGGAGAAGTATGACTACCCAATTGTCTTGACGACGGATATGGACCCTCAATTTCGTAAAACACCTAAAAGGGTAGTCTTTGGTTAAGGTCCCTTAGTCAACTCAACCTTTGTAGACAGTAAGGGTCCAGGAGCACCACTGGTCCTTGGGTAAGACGTGGATCTGAACCTTAAGGGTTCAGTTGTTTTCGTTACACGAAATTCTTTGTTTGTTTGTTTGTTCGTTACACGAGCCGCCGACCTTAATTTCGTTGGTTAAAACAGGTTCTGAGACGGTAAACGTCTCGTAAGGGATTAGAAGTGACTTTGACGTGTTGGTAGGTCTCTCCCTACTTCTCTCCAAAAAAGAATTAAGAAATACTAAGCGTCCACGAAAAGTTCTTTGTAAATAAAGACACTGACACAGACGAGAATTAAGGCCGTGAACCCTAGAAGGTGGAAGTGACACCGTCCACCCTAAAAATCAGCGTCGTACACCTTAGATCGAGGAACTGGTCCGGGGGACTTGACCTTCAAATCTCAGAGTCGGTGACTTGACGGTCCCTTTAGGGTTCGTTCCTAAAAATTGACGTAAATTGTTTACTCCTAGACGTAAGACTCCCGTACCACTAAATAAGTTTTAGTGGGTGGACCAGTACCCCTTTCAACTTCAAGGTTAAGTCCGGAACATTAAGAGACGTGTGTAGGACCACCTTTACGACGGTCGGACTGGTTCCAGGTCGGGTGACCCAATGAGGACCGGGTGACACTGTCGGTCGTTTGAGAAATCCTTTTCAAGTCCCGGAGTTTGTTCTCAAACTTCAGGTGGGGCAGGTCTGGTTGAAGAGGCGGGAAACCCGGGAATTTCCAGTTGTTCGCGGACGGAGGTAGGAGACTGGCCCGGACCGGTTACCCTTCGGATGTCTCCTCACTCCTCTCTCGCACAAGTGGTCCGCCGGGTCAGGGAGGTGGGTTCCAAGAGGGGTCTGAGAGAGGTGGCGTGAGAGGGGTCCTGAGGCCCTTGACGAGGGAGTGGAGTAGGGTCTACTAGTTTTAGACGTCAAACAGTTTTCCACCATTTTCGAGTTCTCCCTTTCCTCTGTCCTGTCCTACCCCTCCGGGACCCCCACCTCCCCACCGTGAAAATTCCTACCCCTGGGCCTCTCTGAAGTGGTGCTTCCACTACAGACCCGGTTCCGGATTTTCGTTCAGTCACTAGTTCGACACGTCCACAGAGTCCCTTCCTGAAAGGGCCGCGGACCGCTCGACCGTGTCGACGCTCCCGTCGACCGCGCGTACTCGGCCCCCACCAGGCCCGTGCTCACCTGACGGCCGGGTCCGCTACCTAACCTAATCCTCTTACGTCCGGCCCGTCCTCGGTCTCTCTCGCCCTACTCCCGCTAGCACCGAGCCGTGTCGCTTGGGGATTGAACATCCTTTTCTCGTGTTCCCTGTCTGAGACCTCCTTCCGAGACCGAGTCGAGGGACTAGCACTCACCTGAGTCGGGGTCTACAGTGAAGGGGTCTCGACGGGGGTGACGAGACCTTGGGCGAGACGAACTGAACACATGGGAAGTAAGGTATGGATAAATAATAAGTGACGGAGAGTGAGTGTTTATAAATTTCCCGTACTTTCCCTGAAGGGACCTCTAAGTCACCAATTCTAAAGTGGGAGGTCACGACCCCCCACACCCAACCTAGGGACCAGCCCCTCGATTCGAGGGTATACGGAACACAGGTTTTGTGGTTTTGTATTTTGTCCTTGTTATAACATTGTTTAAGTTGTTTCCGAAAATTTTGTGTAACAGGCGTAGTTTTTTTTTTAGAAATTTTTTTTAAAAAATTCATTTTTTAATACACGCACCTCTATCTCTACAATGGGCAGTACTGGTTTCGGTATCGGGGTTCTAGGTCATCTTCCGAACGGAGTCTCGTCCGTGAGTTATGTGCAAACAAGGTTCTACGTATTTTCTCACCTGGTCACTTGCGTGTTTGATGATAATGCCGACTGCCGATTAAAAAAGAGAAAAGGGGGTTTCTAAAAAGTAAGGGCAGGGCTACTTTAATTTCCGTTCTCGATGGTGAGATGGGGACTCTTCTTTCGTATAGAAAATTCGTAAGTCCCAGGTCCTCAGTTGTTTCGCAAGTCGTGTGTCATCCACGAAATATTTATAAGGTACTGAACTGGTCATCGGACTTCACTACTCTTGCGTAAGGGGAGGTTTGGGTGGGGCGTTACACATTTACGGTGTTGTCTGCGAGAACTTTATCCTCCGATACAAAACCGGCGGAAGGGACGGGTAAGGAAGGGGAGGTTCTGAGACGAGGTATGCAGTCTTCCTAGGTGTAACACACTTTCTCCTAATTTGGACAAAATCGTCTTTACTTTCCTCTTTACCTATTCCGAGGAAAAAGGGAATGAAGTTTTCCTTCGAGAACTTTTATTTACCCTCCGGGACTGTCCCCACTCGTACTTCATACGTGGTATTGTTCCCATGCTTCTCTCCTGTCTCTTCCATGACCCTCGAGGCAGGGCGTCCCCCGAGGTTCCTGTCCTAGACACAGTCGTCGTTCTCCCGGTACCTTCGGTTCGGGTGGGGACGTCCGGGGGACGTCCGGGGGGCGGCGGTCGTCGAAGTCGGTGTCTTCGGCGAGTACCCTTGTTTGTGGGCTTACGGGTGGTTGTTCCCATACCTCGTCGGTTTACACCGCACAGGCGTGTTACCTTGTGAACGAACAACGGCAAGTCAACGGTTCAGCACAGACTGAGAAGCTCTGGGGGTACCTCGGGTGGTCCGAGGAGACAGGTACCTTAAAGGGCCCGTTCTTATGACGTCACCCAACGGTAGAGGGAGAGGTCCCCGAGAGGGGCTGGGTCCCTAGCTTGGACGGAGAGAACGTGACCGTCTGTCCAAGAATAAGCGACTCGGTGGTCCCTTCGGATGGTACCTTATGGTGAGTCGTTACTTTTGTTTATTTGGTCACTGTGCACGTCACTATTCGGTTCAAGTTTCGACTCGTGCCTTGCAATGTGACTCGGTTTCTTCCGTCTACGGTTTCTTTCGTGTGCGTCATACCAAGGTGAGAGCACTTTGAGGTCTTCTGCGTTTCGATTAGATGCCACTTTCTTTGCCCTTGTCACCACCGGGGACCCTACCGTGCAAATCCCCTCCTTTCGGAGGATCCTTTCCTCCCCCCTGAAGGACCCTATTACCTTTACGAGACATGGAACTGTCCACACACGATGTGTTCGCGCACGGAAACAGTTCTGACTAGTCAGGTGTGTGAATCCTGGAAGCGTAAAGTGACATACATTTGCTGTGGCATTAAAAAATTCATCGACAAAAATTTACAAATAAATAAACCGAGAGGACCCAGAATCGATCACGTACACCATAGAAATCAAGGCTGTAAATTTGAGAGTCAACGTGCCGTGCACCCTAGATCGAGGGACTGGTCCCTACCTTGGGTCCGGGGGACACAACCCTCACACCTCAGAATCGGATACCTGGTGGTCCCTTCAGGGATCCTCCAAAAAATTTTTGTACCCGAAACCTCAGTCCGTCTACTCGGGGAGCTAAAAAGTTGGTGTACTCGGTTACTGAAGAGGAAACACGACTCTGGGTCAGACTCTTCTTAGGACCACTTGCGGTCGAGGAGACGTGTCGGTCGTGGAACGTCTGCCACACCGTACCTGGGCCTCGAGTCGTTTGCCGTAGTTTACTTGGTTAGTTTCACTCCGATCTACTTATCGGAACTTCGTAAAAATCCTCACTTGAAATAAAGGTGGTTATTTAAGACTGGATTACGTTTACTTCCTGACTACGACTTCGAGGTGATGGACCTCGGTGGACTACGTCTCTCGGTTGAGTGACCCTTTCTGAGACTACGTCCCTTTCTAACTATCCTCCTCCTCTTCCCCTACTGTCTCCTACGTTACCAACCTACCGTAGTGGCTGAGTTACCTGTACCCAAACTCGTTTGAGGTCTCTGTCACTTCCTGTCTCTCCGGACCACGACGGAAAGTGGCCCAACGTTTCTCAGTCTGTGCTGAATACACTGACTTGTTGTCTCGTTTACTCTCCCTAAGGTGTCTGCGAATGTCTTTTGACAAAGGATCAGATTCCTATTCGACTTCAGGGACTTTAGGTGGACCTAATCAAGAAACTAGACATATATCAGTACCTCGTGGCGACCACACGGTCGACGAACTCTTTCTCCCCATTTATTTCGTCTGTGGTCTGGGCCAGGGAGGGGCTGCCTCGAACGCAAGACGACCCCTCTGTAATAAACCCCCTGACTAGTCTCAAGACTCCTGTTCGTCCATCTTCGACGCTTTCTTGTACTACACCCCCTTCCCGACGAGACCCACGTCCGCAGGCTCCGACGGACTCCTTCTATGCGGACTCGATTCTGGCTCCCTCCTTCTCCCGACCGTCTCGAAAGGTCTGCCGACCACGTATTCGTTCTCCAGAGCTCCGACTCGGAGGACTCTAAGACTTCTCGGGTCGAACATATTATTACCTTTCTCGACCTCGGGAAGTCGGAACGAGACAACGAGTGAACGACACGGTAGAGGTGTTTAGAGAACGGGAGAGACCCGAAACAGAGGAATAGCCTTGTGAGTCTCTCTCAGACGTTTATCAGAGATCCACAGAAGGGTTGATACTACTAGGTTCCCATAGACTATCCTGTGAACGTTTCGTGGAGGACACGGGAGAGTTCCAAGACTCAGGTTTTCCAGTTTTCTGTCCCCCTGACTCAGGTGGTTCCGCCACCGGAGACCCCGGTTTCCCTAATCGAGACTCCGAGACTGTCGAAACGACGACGTTTTACTTCTGTAGGAGGACGGATGGTGGGGACAGGTGTCCCTCTTTTGGTCCACCGTCTTTGGGTCTCCGGAGGCGCGTCGACAGCCGGTGGGAGGCGGGTCGACGTCGGAACCTTTATTTACCAGGGCAGTCGAGGCTTCTCCCACTCGAGTCCTAAAGTTTACTTTTACTTTATTCTCCCTTGCGTCGGGTCTTCGTTACGCTTCATTGCTGTTCCCGTGCCTTTAGAAGGTGACGTCGTACTGCCTACGTCTCTCGACTCGTTGCCCTGAGACTGGAGCCTGCACCCCTGTGTCCCCTTTACTCGACTACGGGGCCCGACCGACCCCCGTGGACTCAAAGCCCCTAGGTACCCGACCGACCCCCGTAGGCCAGGGTCGAACGTCCCGGCGACGAAAGGACGGGGTGGGGGTGGGGTAGGTGGAGAACGACTTCGGAATAATAGGAGGACACACAGACGTCTCGTTTCTGGAGGTCCCGGACTGGACGTCCCGCGGATTGGGGGTTGGAAAACGGTCCCGTTCCCTCGGAGTTCCGAGTGTCTGAGGATGGTCCTCTCACCGTCCAAGGGTACGGTCCTTTACTCCGCTGTGTCCACTGAAATTTTTGGTAGGAGATCTCCGTGGAGGTCAGGACGATTCGGGGTCCGAGGTCTCGGTAAGACACCTGTGCCGCTAGTGCCGAAGAACAAAGGGTCGACGCAGGATAGGACTCTTCACTGCATGGACAGGGGAGCAGAGATTTAGCCTCCTTCATTATCGTGGCTGGAACGTTCCAGTAACACTCTTAAATTACATTTTTTTTTAGACTCTTGTCAAAGACCGTGTACCAGTCACGAGAGTTCTTCAAGTCAAGTCAAGTCAAGTCAGCGAGTCAGCACAGGCTGAGAAACACTGGGGTACTTAGCGTCGTGCGGTGCGGAGGGACAGGTAGTGGTAGAGGGCCTCAAGTGAGTCTGAGTGCAGGTAGCTCAGTCACTACGGTAGGTCGGTAGAGTAGGAGACAACAGGGGAAGAGGAGGACGGGGGTTAGGGAGGGTCGTAGTCTCAGAAAAGGTTACTCAGTTGAGAAGCGTACTCCACCGGTTTCATGACCTCAAAGTCGAAATCGTAGTAAAGAAGGTTTCTTTAGGGTCCCGACTAGAGGAAGTCTTACCTGACCAAGCTAGAGGAACGTCAGGTTCCCTGAGGGTTCTCAGAAGAGGTTGTGGTGTCAAGTTTGCGTAGTTAAGAAGCCGCGAGTCGGAAGAAGTGTCAGGTTGAGAGTGTAGGTACGTACTGGTGACCTTTTTGTATCGGAACTGATCTGTCTGGAATCAGCCGTTTCATTACAGAGACGAAAACTTATACGATAGATCCAACCAGTATTGAAAAGAAGGTTCCTCATTCGCAGAAAATTAAAGTACCGACGTTAGTGGTAGACGTCACTAAAACCTCGGGTTTTTTCACTTGAGACGGTGACAAAGGTGACAAAGGGGTAGATAAAGGGTACTTCACTACCCTGGCCTACGGAACTAGAAGCAAAAGACTTACAACTCGAAATTCGGTTGAAAAAGTGAGAGGTGAAAGTGAAAGTAGTCCTCCGAAAAATCAAGGAGTGAAAGACGGTATTCCCACCACAGTAGACGTATAGACTCCAATAACTATAAAGAGGGCCGTTAGAACTAAGGTCAAACACAAAGAAGGTCAGGTCACAAAGAGTACTACGTGAGACGTATATTCAATTTATTCGTCCCACTGTTATATGTCGGAACTGCTTGAGGACAAGGATAAACCTTGGTCAGACAACAAGGTACAGGTCAAGATTGGCAACGAAGGACTGGACGTATGTCTAAAGAGTTCTCCGTCCAGTCCACCAGACCATAAGGGTAGCGAGAGTCTTAAAAGGTGTCAAATAACACTAGGTGTCAGTTTCCGAAACCGTATCAGTTATTTCGTCTTTATCTACAAAAAGACCTTGAGAGAACGAAAAAGCTACTAGGTCGTCTACAACCGTTAAACTAGAGACCAAGGAGACGGAAAAGATTTTGGTCGAACTTGTAGTCCTTCAAGTGTCAAGTGCATAACGACTTCAGACCGAACCTCTTAAAACTCGTAATGAAATGATCGTACACTCTACTCACGTTAACACGCCATCAAACTCGGAAGAAACCGTAACGGAAAGAAACCCTAACTTTACTTTTGACTGGAAAAGGTCCGGACACCGGTGACGACTCAAAAGGTTTAAACGACCGTATAATAGAAAGTCCTAAACTTTGTCGAGTTGACCTTAAGGTAGTGGAGGTGATCGAAACAAGCATCACTACGAAAGATTCCGGGTAAACTGAAGTGTTGTTCAATCACATAAAATTAAAAACATGACAAATATCAGCGTAATTCATACAACGATATGTATGTTCCTTTCGTTGTATCATGGTCGGTTCAAGTTTTTCGGTAGATTCAAGTGACTATAATTCTTTGATGTCGGACCTAAGTACCGTTAGCGGACTGAGAGGGGAGGGGGTGGCTGGGTTGTTAGAACTCGGTGCTGTGGGTCGGAGGGAAACTCGGAACGACTCTGAGACGGTCGCGTGTCGCGAGACTACTCGACAGAGAGGAGAATCTTCTCTTTGGTAACTTTCGTTGCAATTTTAGAGTCTACGGACGTCCGTGGTCCTTCCATTTCGTCTACGGATTTCCCTCAGGTCGCAATCGGCAGTCCTCGTCGCCGCTGACGCCGTTTGATCTCTTGGGTGCAGAGTAGCCTCCCTTTTTCGACGATGACAGAGATCGGTCGAAAACGGTCCCTCCTTACATCCAGGTCCCAACCGTATAGAAAATCAAAAGTTCCCTTCGGTCTTTAGGTCTAAAAACACACTCTAGAGGACTACAATTTATAACCGTGGATTAAGGATTAAAAATTTTTGTACCTTCGGGATCGTTCTAAGTAGACAAACGTGGGTCAATTCAACTCCCCGTCTCGGGAGGGTCGACAATGACCGACGACCCGTTCACGGTAGAGGGACGTTTCTTTAGTCTTGTAAGACCGACCCGACCTCTGTCTAGAATTAATTCGAGGTCCGCCTCACGGATAATCGACTATTTCCGAAACCCTTTCTCACTCCCGTTCTCAGGGGGCTCCCGACCTCGCCTCCTCCTTTCGATTTTCTTCCCCCACCCGAAACTTCACCCGAACCCCCGACAGTCTGGTCCTTTTCTGTTTCGTGTTAGGTGTCCTCCCTGCCCTGTGCCTCCCCCCTACCCCCCTTTCCCCACCTCTACCCCTCAATCCTCCTTGACTTGCGGCATTGAGTCTCCAAACGGGCAAGTTCACGCCGACGTTTTACGGTGTGACGTCGTGAGAACTCTCCTAAGGTAATCCTTCCGCTAGCGTGCGACGAGGTCCGACCCCCGGGAACCTCTGTCGTGGTTCATGCGTCCGAGGAGGGTCCTCCTTTCCGTTACGAGTCGAGAGGCCTGCACCTTAATTGACCTTCAGGAGATGGGGCTCGTCTGGCGCGAGTGTGAACCCAGCCGATGTGCGTCGGAGGAAAAGATCTTGATTCGAGAAGGTTTCGGTCTTTGCACAGAAGATATGCGACCCGTACATCTTCTAGGAATTACTTGCACACAGCACACTCGGTCACTTACTTTGGTTTCTTGTTCTTTTCACTTTCAAGGAGTCAGCACAGGCTGAGAACCACTGGGGCATCTGGTATGTCAGGCACCTTAAGAGGTCCGGGCTTATGACCTCACCCATCGGAAAGGGAAGAGGTCCCCTAGAAGGGTTGGGTCCCTAGTTTGGGTCCAGAGGACGTAACGTCCGCCTAAGAAATGGTCGACTTGATGTTCTCTTCGGGTTCTTGTTAGATGCCCTTTGTTCTGTAGTTTCTTCTCCCACGTACGGGTGTGAAGGTCTTGACTCGTAGAGGTAGACCCCCTTTTACTTGTTTCAGTAGTCTCGAGTGACGTGAGCTGTCGGTGTCTCTGGACCACAAACAGGTCTCTTAGTGGAGCTCACCCCACCGCCCTTCTACTGTCACCACGGGGTATTACTGGTCTCAGTCCCTCCGCAGGATGCGAGGTTTCGGGGTCCCTTGCCTCTGTACGTACCGGAGTCACCCACAGAACCTAGTAAAATCTTAGTTATATAATATTTTTGATGGCGTAGTAAAATTCGAGAAAGGCCGGATCCACCACGTCGACTCTCCGAGTCCCGTACCTACCCGGAACCAGGTCAGTGTGTCGCTCAGTTCCCCGTGTCCGACCTGGTCCCGGGTCGAGAGGACTGAGGGTCAGGTCTTGTGAGATCTAAGTCTCGTCTCGACCCCGATCCTCTCCGTCGACTCCGGGAGCGGACCCCTCGGTTTACATTCCTCCCCGGTGTTTCGAAGTGCTAGTTCAATTGTAAAACTCCGTTATAGACAATTTTTATTTTTAATCATGTTCTGTTTGGGTTCTATTCTCTCTATCGTTGAATATTTCTGCATTCCAACACAAGAACACCGGGAGTTGGAGGAGGTCAGGTGGAACGACAACACCAAGTCAGCGAGTCAGCGCAGACTGAGAAACGCTGGGGTACCCGACGTCGTGCGGCCCGGAGGGACAGGAAGTGGTAGAGGGCCTCGAAGGAGGTTGAGTACGGGTAACTCAGCCACTACGGTAGGTTGGTAGAGTAGGAGACGGCGAGAGCAGAGGAAAACGGGAGTTAGAAAGGTCGTA
Organism: Capra ibex; assembly: GCA_006410555.1. Classification (NCBI taxonomy): domain Eukaryota; kingdom Metazoa; phylum Chordata; class Mammalia; order Artiodactyla; family Bovidae; genus Capra; species Capra ibex. The sequence continues at coordinate 4,081 of SJYO01043453.1, read as the reverse complement.
GCCCCAGGAAAGGTTACTCAGTCAAGAACCGTAGTGTTCGGAGGTACGACCAGGACCGGGTTTGTCCTCGGGGCTCCACTGTTGACGGGTTCTGTACCTCTTTTACGAACACACCTTTGGATGCCCTTCTAGTGAGGTCCTTCTCCCGTCCTTTCGTCGCCTCACAGTCCTCTCCACCGGCTGCTTACGGTGGGGCTGAGGGTAGGGGTGGGGTTGAGCGTCCCGACGTAAAAAGGACGTTGTTCAACACGGGGTCCCTGTGAGTCGTTCTGCGTGGTCCTCTCGAGTCCCTCCTTTACCGTGGGGGCCGGGGGAGGGACTGTAGGGGGAGGATTGAGGTTGGTCAACAGGACGTTTAGAAGGGGAGAAGTAGAGTTCCCCGTTCTACCTAATTTTTCAAACCGGTCGAGCCCTATTGAGAAAAACGGTACCTTTTTGTTGGGTCTTGAAATACTGAATGACTGTCGCCCAATACTTACCCTCCCTTTCGTATAGGAATTTGACGACCGTCATTGAGGGAAAATTCCATAAAGGAACCCCGGCCTCTGTTGTGCAGAAGGAGGACGGGGGCCAAGATTCTCGTCGAACAGAAAGTCTCTGTCCGAACCCGGAAATCCAGTCGGTCCGAACGTAAATCTAGACCGAAACGGTAAATAACACTCCGGGGTCTGCTATATGGTTCTGCTCTGTGTCGTTGAGTACGACGGCCCCCTAGGTTGAATCTTCTGTACTGACGCCGACTCCCCGTTTGGTGTCCGTTTCCCCACCCGTGTTGGGTCTTGGTCGTGTGGTGAGTGTTCTTCCCCACGGTCGGTCTAGAGGGACAAAGATTTCTTTTAAATTTTTACACTTTAGAAGACTAAACATTTTCAACCGGTTGATTAAGTTTAATCAACCTTTAAATTCTTTAAATTATAACTTCTTTTACGATTGGGTCGTCCCAGTTTATTTTGTCCAAATCCTCGGTCTCGGGTGGTGGTCCGGGTGGTACACGGCGACTGTAGGTGTTTACGGGGGCCGTTGGACGGACCGTGGATCGCTCACAAGTCGTTTGTGCCTGGCAAGGGTAGAAAGGGTCTTTGAGAGGTTCGTAGTAGTTGTAGGTAAAGATGTGTTGTCGAACCCTTCCTTACGAAGAGCCCCACCCTGTACCTCTATACTTTTCTTCTCGACTTTTAGACCTTCCGAGGTTTCCCTCCACCCTTGGCGGTTCCCTTAAGGAATTTTCCTAAATTTTCTTAAAATAACCCGTATCAAATGGTATTCAGTCCCTATTCTAGTCCGTCATTAAATCGAGGACCCGGGGTGCTCGCTCGGACGCGGATATCCCACCTACCCCTCACTCTCCCTCCTAGACCGGAATGACTCCAGAGGTGGTGTAAAGTCCCCGAGACAGGTGTCCAGTGGGAGCATGACCTGAGTCGTGTGCCCCAAGACTATCCGGGTCGGGGGCCCGTGTCGGGGAGATGTCTCTACGAGGATTCCAGGTCGACTAGGATGGGTTAGTCTTCGTTCCGGGTCCCCTAGACCATCGAGTGTACTTGAAACTTCAGTCTGAATCGACCCGACGTAAAGTTTAAAAGTTGTAGTCTCCGAGAGACTACACTAAGGGGGTCTGGTTAGTCCGTCGTCGTCGTCCCTTGAGTAAACTTCCCGGGGTGGGGTTTGGGTGACTCTGTCTTTGAGTCCCCCCATCCAAGGTGGTAGGCCCAAACTTGTTCACCTAAACCTACGTGTTATGCAAACTCTTGCGGACGAGAGGTGGAAACGGGACACCAGCAGTCGTTCAGGACCCGGACTCTACTAGTTGAGACAGGATATCCTACCAGGAAGTCGTAGGAAGGTGGCTGCTAAAGTCTTCGGACCAGACAAACACGGTCTGTCACACCCTCTATGACCCCCTGTCGTGTATAAGGACTGGGACTACCTCGCACCCCAGATCGAGAACTACCTCTGCCTACTACTCGCTCCTTTTTTCTATATTTACGGTTAAAAGTCTTCGCTCTCCTTCCGTCCCGCACTGGGTGGTGTATTTCGACGAAGAGTGTCACGCAAGATCCCTGGTGGCCTCGTGATCTCGGGGGTTTCAGTCCACCTAAAGGAAAGGATGTAGGGGGTTGGGGGAGAGACTACAGGGGCGACAAGGAGTTTGTGCAGGGGAGCGAGGTTGAAGTCCCGACTCCGGAAGTGGCAAGGTGGATACCCCTTTCGGGAGAATGGTCTAGAAGGCCCCTGCCCGAGGAAGAGGAACAGGTCCGAACTCACAGTGGAGGGGACTCCAGCTCGACTTCGTCAGAGAGGGGAATGAGACATGGGGGTGGTCGGACGAGACAGAAGGAGGGACGGAAAGAGACTCGGAGGTTAGGACGCGGAGGGGCACCGGAAGGATCAGGACGGAGAGAGGGTCTTCTTGTACTGAAGAACCCCCGTTAAAGAACAGAACCCGTGGAGTTGTCGTAGTCGCCCGTTTGCAGACGGATTACTCGCTGTGAGATTGGGATAAGGGTCCGAGGGGACCTGGAGTCGCCATCTCAGGCGGACGGTTCCGTCCTCTGCGTACAAGATAGGGACCCAGCCCTTCTAGGGGATCTCTTCCGTTACCGTTGGGTGAGGTCATGAGAACGGACCTCTTAGGGTACCTGTCTCCTCGAACCGTCCGATCAGGTACCCCAGCTTTTCTCAGTCTGTCTGACTCGCTGAGTTGTTGTTGTTGTTTGGGATAAGGGTCTTTCTCCCCTACGAGGGGTAGGAACTCCTCCTCCTCCGGTGTCCGACACGGGTCGCGTCCAAGAGTGCTGGAACGAAGCAAGAGACTCCCACCTTTTCCCGCATCTCTGATCTTCCTTTTCTCCTCCCCCCGCTCCCCCCGCGAGAACGGTCCGGTCGCTGGGCCCTTGCGGCCGACGCGCCTCCGCGTGGGGGGAGAGACCGTCTTGGGAGGTTGGGTTGGGGGCGGGGGCCCGTTTTCGCGCTGAGGATGGGTAAGGCTCCGCTCCGCAGCGAGAGTCCGCCGAGCCCTGGGGTCCCGGGGCAGGCTCACGGGGCGCAGCCGGCCCTCACGCCCGTCGACCCGGAGCGCCTGAGCCCCTGGACCTCCCTTTCCGTGGACCGCACCGTGCACGGCAGGATCCTTCAACTGCGGCGGCCGCGGACGCCAGGGACGGGGCGCCGCCGTGCTCCGCGGGTCCCCGTCGCCGAGTGGCCCTGGAGGGGCCTTTCTGTGTTCTGGGCCGGGGCGCGCCGCGCGCGGGGCCCCGTCGTCTCGCCCCAGCGAAGTCCCCCGTGCAACCTCGGGGCCCGTCGCGCGCTCCCCAGGCGCTGGACGCCCCGGCCCCTTCGTGTACTGGGGTCGTCCGGCCGCGCGGCGCCCCGTGAACGTCGGGCTCCCGTCGCCTCGCGCCCCTAGGGCTCCCGCCCGCCCTCCCGGCGCCCCCTTCCGCCTCTCCCGCCGCCGGCCCGCGAGCCGCGCCCGCCGGGCCCGCCTCCGAGCCTCCCTCGGGCCGCGGCGCGCCACGTGGGCTCTCGCCTCCGGACCGCGACCCGGCGGGCCTGTGAGGCCCGCCCGCGGCGCACGGGGGGCGCGAGGGGCGGCGGCGGGCGCGAGGGGCGGGGCGCGGGGCGGGGAGGGAGGCCGGGCGNTGAGCCTCGGGCCGCCCCTGGCCCTCCGTGTCCGCCCACCGGGAGCTAGGCCCACGACCTCGGCTCGCCCCGGGGCCCCGGCTTCAACCGGCCGGCGAGGCCCTCCGCCGCGCCCGTCGAAGGTCGGGGACCAGCGCAGGAGCGGCCCTGGGCGGCCGGCGGCCCCCTGCGCTCGGCGTCGGGCCGGTTGAGGCGCCGCCCCTGCGGAACGGCTCTTGAACTCCACCCTGGGACCGCGCGACGTCGGGGCGGCCCGCGGCGGCCCGCCCGCCTGAGCCCGGGTCCGCCCCCCTCGGCGTGCATCGACACCGGGGATGCCCCTGGGTCTTTCGGCGGCTCCCCTCGCCAGACCCCGCTGTCCCCTGGGCCCTCGTCGACGCGCGACGCCAGTGGCACGCCCAGGCCGAAGACGCGAAGGGACCCCAGGGGGCCGCGCGCTTCA
>SJYO01043443.1:0-11246 GCA_006410555.1 Capra ibex | reverse complement strand
CTCTTCCACCTCAGGAAGGGACCTCCACCAGTGTCGAGTACCTGCTCGGTCTGTCCGTCCGTCCCGAGCTATCGTGGACTCGACGGAAGTACTCACTTACCACACCCCCGTCTCCTTCTCTTAGTCCAGACGAGGGAATACACCACGGGTCGCGTCCAACAGTGGTCTCATTTGTGAATGATACCACTACTGGTAGTGACGACAGACGTTTCCCAAATGAAACCACACACAGATGTAGACTCGTCAGTTCGGTAGAGATTTGATGTGACCGGTACCCGTAACGGAGAGGAATCTTGAACTATACAAAGTAGAGAAGGAATGACTTGTAAGTAACGGTTCTCCCAAAACCCCGGTGTTCGTACAACCGAAAAAGAGATCGAAACAGAGGACTCCTTACTCAAAGACCAACAACCACACCAAGCAAAAAGGTCGAGGGAAAGAACCGAATAAAACACTGAAACAAAGACGGTCTCCTTCCCGAATCCTAGACCGAAGACCGACTCTACACTGTGAATGGTGTCGTTACGACTGCACCTCCAGTACTGGTGTAAACGGTTTTCCCGAAACAAAACGTCTTCTGTAGAACTTTCATGGATGTGACAGGAAAGTCTATGGGTTTCCGATAAACTTTACTTTATTTTTTGTCCTTAAGAGTTCAACTGAGAATGTTATACACCCCTCAGTCTTTTTAGGGGACCTCTTCCCTTTGTGATGGGTGAGGTCATAAGACCGGATCTGTTAAGGAACCTCATATATCAGGTACCCCAGTCTTTCTTAGTCTGTTTTAGCCTACTGACTTGTTGTTGTCGTCACTTCAGAGTGGTAAACAGTTTGTCTCTTTGGTTGTCATAAACGTGCTGACACACGTACAAGTCCACGAGTAAGCACAGGTTGAGAAACGACGGGACACCGGACATCGTGGGTTCTAGGAGATAGGCACCTTAAAAAGTCCGTTCTTATGACTTTACCTCACGGTAAAGGTCGAGGTCCCCTAGAAGGGGTGGGTCCCTGACTTGGGTCCAGAGGACGTAAAGTTTTAGAGTTTTAGATGTAACCGACCACCCAAGAAAAGACGACTTGACAGACCCTTTGTTGAGTAATGTAGTGACCCAATAAGATTTCATGAAGTGAATCTCAGACCGTAAGCCTTTCAAGAGTGACCACTACACTTATAAGTCAGTACATAGTAATAACGAGTATACTATTACCTTACCGGTACGAGTGTTTCCTCTTTCTTCTCGGAAAGGTTCAGGTCAATTTAGGAAGCGGTGTGTATAGAAGAAATTTTGAAGACTGAAACTTTATTTGTAGTTCGTATTTCTGTAACCAATACCGGAGGTCCTTTCTATCTCAACATGATTATTCACTGCTCCGAAGAAGGTCAAGGTTGTACGTACCCAACAAAGGGGCCGTAGTGGGTCGTGAAGACACTGTCGTCGACCCCCAGGACGTTGAATTGAGTACACCTGGGACGGATAGACCCCCATCAAGGTCTGGGGTGTCCAATTTCCGGGTCGGGATGTTCTGAGAGGGGGCTGAGGTCGGTAGTAAACGTTCGGGTCTAACAGTGGACGCGAGACTGGGTGACCGATGGGCAAGTCTCCAAGATTACTGAAACCCCAGATAATTAAACAGCTCACCAGTACCTTGAGTCTCTTTGTACAACGGATCATCTTATGTCGGAATAACATTTTCTATTATTTGAGTCCTTGTTGTCTACCTCCCCCTATGTATCCTGTCCGGAGTGAAAGGGGTTTAGACGTACACAAGGAGTTGGGTCTTCGACAGGTCTGGGACAAACCCCTAAAAATACCTCCTCAGTAGTGTGTTCGTGTTGACTAATTTAGTCACCGACAACCACTAACGAAGTTTGTCTTCGGGAAGACCGAAAGGGTCTGTACCAGTCCCCTCCTCCCCCCGTCCCCTCCCTGGCCTTTAAGGTTAGGAATTGGTACACGAATCAATGGGACCGTTCGTCACCGGGGGAAACCTTTCCTCCGTGAGAGACTTTTCAGTGGAGTAAGTGGATTGTTCTCTGTGGAACTGACGAGAGGGGTGAAGCCATTAAGGGTCTCAAAATCCTCGAGACACGGTCCTGGCCCCCGTTTCTGGTTTTTACATAAAGAATAATAATTATGTTTAATGATCCAGTGCCACTGGGGTTTGTAGTCACTATTAAACCAAGATATCGGAATTTGAAAAAATCGTCAACTCACCTGAAAATTTTTTTTTTAAACCCCCGGTGTGGAGCTCCGTACGCCACTAGAATCAAGGGGTTGGTCCCTGACTTGGGTGTGAGGGACGTGACCTTCCGTCTCACAATTGGCGACCTGGTGGTCCCTTCAGAGACTAACCCGGGAAAAATCCACTTTGACAATAACCGTATTTGATTTACCAAGTTCTAAAGTTTTTCGACCTCGACTCGTACTCGGTAGAAGGACACCACAGAAGTCTAGCAATGGCTGAAAAGGTACCGGGGGTGTTGGGACTCGAAAGGGTACTCTACTTAGTCCGTTCGGACAACGGACGGGGACGAGCTCTGGTCTCAGATAAGTACCCGGTGACCCGTGTCCGTCGCACGCCCCATACACACCCAGGTGTGGTCGGACTAATCGCCTCTCTACAGTCCCTTCTGAGTAAGGGTCCACACGAGACTAATGTTCTTCACTCTTCCAAACCCCTTGTTCTATCGGAGCCTCTCTCGGGTCGGTGTGATGGAACGGGTGACACTTTGTTTTAACCCCGAAGACACACGAAGGGGTCCCTCTTTCTTTAGGTACCTGAGGTAACCTATGAGTTCGTTACTGGGGGTTTTCTACTTCTCAGAATTTCACCCTAAAGAGTCGGAACCACAACAACCGTAAATGATAGAACGTCGTAAGTATTTACGTTGACTTTTACAGGGGTCTACAGTGGTCACAGGGGGCCCGGGTTTGTACTCCCGGTCGATCTGTCCGACCTGGTCCTCGTTCCTACTTCCTTTACTTTCAACGAGTCAGTACAGATTGAGAACCGCTGCGGTACCCGATATGTCAGCTACCTTAAGAGGTCCGGTCTTAGGACCTCACCCATCGGAAAGGGAAGTGGTTCCTACAAGGGTTGCGTCCCTGGCTTGGGTCCAGAGGACGTAACGTCCGTCTAAGAAATGGGCGACTCGAGGTTCCCTCCGGGTTCCCTTCGGGTCTTCGTCCCCACCCCCCTACGTTTTCCTGTCACTTCGTTCTCGTTACCCCCGTCTATTCGTTCAGACGGGAGGACTTTACAGACGACGGGACCAGTTGACGTCAATACTGACCCGTCCCACACCACCCGTGTCCCCGAGTCTCCACACACTGGGGTAAACGAGGGGGACCCGGTCGTCCACACACTCCGACTCGGTGAGACTCCGTTGTACGCGNCTCCGACTCGGTGAGGCTCCGTTGTACGCGAAACTCGGCGTGTGTCTAACCCGGGGACACACGTCGCACTCTGAAAGAGGGCTCAGTCCTCCAATTAACAACTCTTCTGTAGGGCACTACTGGCCCCCTTCTGATCGGACCGACTCCATCGTCAGCTAACCACCTAGACTCCCTGTGTCTTGTAACAAACAGGGTCCACCCCGAAGACTATGGCTGCTGGTGTTTGACCCCACCACCCCTCCGAATTTTGTTATGAATAGCTAAGAGAGGGTCAAGACCCCCGGTCTTCAGATTTCAGTTCCCAGTCGTCCTGGGTCGGGGGGCTGGACCGAGACCTCCTCGCAGTGAGGGTCGAGAAGGGTAAAGACCCCGAGGTCCACAAGGACCCAAACACCGGTGTAGGCGGGTCAGAGACGAAGGAGGAGTGTACCGGAGGAGGAGACACACAGAGAGGAGAAGAATATTTCTGTGGGTAGTAAGACGTATTCCGGGTGGATTAGGTGACATTGGAATAGATTGAACTAAAGTACACGTTACTGGGGTAAATACTTATTTCCGGGGAACCGTTTATACCCCTCAACCCTACACCCACAGAGAAAACCTCCCGTGGTAAGTGGGGCGGTGTTTCGACTCGGAAATGTGTGCTCGTCAATAGGGTCCTTACTCCCCTCGAGTGTGTCCTGGGGAGCTCATGTTGGTACCCACCCCCTCTGTACCGCACACTAACCTCTCGACTCGTCCCGTCCACTAGACCACCCCTGGTTCGGAACCGGACCGACGGAGCCACGTCCAAAGGCCCCACACGTACCTTCGGCGACTCCAACAGTTCTACGTCCAAGACTGAAAATCGTCCAGATCCTCACGGGGTGTCACGTGGAGAGTGGACGAGGGTCCCACATATTTGTCGACTGGGACCAGGTACGAATCTCCACGCTCCTCACACGTCCGGACAAAGGGTCCTTGACAGTCTTTGATGGGGTTCCTTCCGGGGGGTGAGGTCAAAGATGCGTTCAGGGGTCAGGGGACAGGTCACGGGGTCTACATGGGGTCTGTCTCTGGGTATGTGTTGTGACCCACGGACCCAGTCCTTGGGTCACCTCCCCCGTCACCACCCAGACCTTCTTTACACGAGTATTGAAACGTATATCCTGCCTACCTCCGACTCGGACCGGTTGACCGACACTCGTGTCCACTGGGTGAACGGGGAGTTGGGAGGCGGTCCGTGGCACCCGGGTCTCCTGGAGTCGAATTTTTAACGAAGGGGTCGGTGGGTGTTCTCCCCGGCAGTAACAGTTTAGTCCGGGGAACTAGGTCTCTGTTGGGGACTTCAGTCAAAGTGTGTACTCCCAGGTCCTTCCCACAGTACAGTCTCTGGGGACCCTGTCGTCTGTCCTACCTTTACCATCCTTTTCCAGGACCTCCGTCCACCGGGTCCGGACGGAAGACGTCCTCGCGGAGAAGGCGGGTAGGGGGTGACGAGACAGGGAGGCTACCGACACCNGTAAATACTTATTTCCGGGGAACCGTTTATACCCCTCAACCCTACACCCACAGAGAAAACCTCCCGTGGTAAGTGGGGCGGTGTTTCGACTCGGAAATGTGTGCTCGTCAATAGGGTCCTTACTCCCCTCGAGTGTGTCCTGGGGAGCTCATGTTGGTACCCAACCCATTGTACCGCACACCAACCTCTCGACTCGTCCCGTCCACTAGACCACCCCTGGTTCGGAACCGGACCGACGGAGCCACGTCCAAAGGCCCCACACGTACCTTCGGCGACTCCAACAGTTCTACGTCCAAGACTGAAAATCGTCCAGATCCTCACGGGGTGTCACGTGGAGAGTGGACGAGGGTCCCACATATTTGTCGACTGGGACCAGGTACGAATCTCCACGTTCCTCACACGTCCGGACAAAGGGTCCTTGACAGTCTTTGATGGGGTTCCTTCCGGGGGGTGAGGTCAAAGATGCGTTCAGGGGTCAGGGGACAGGTCACGGGGTCTACATGGGGTCTGTCTCTGGGTATGTGTTGTGACCCACGGACCCAGTCCTTGGGTCACCTCCCCCTTCACCACCCAGACCTTCTTTACACGAGTATTGAAACGTATATCCTGCCTACCTCCGACTCGGACCGGTTGACCGACACTCGTGTCCACTGGGTGAACGGGGAGTTGGGAGGTGGTCCGTGGCACCCGGGTCTCCTGGAGTCGAATTTTTAACGAAGGGGTCGGTGGGTATTCTCCCCGGCAGTAACAGTTTAGTCCGGGGAATTAGGTCTCTGCTGGGGACTTCATTCAAAGTGTGTACTCCCAGGTCCTTCCCATAGTACAGTCTCTGGGGACCCTGTCGTCTGTCCTACCTTTACCATCCTTTTCCAGGACCTCCGTCCACCGGGTCCGGACGGAAGACGTCCTCGCGGAGAAGGCGGGTAGGGGGTGACGAGACAGGGAGGCTACCGACACCCCAATCGCCGGTCCCAAGGGTCCTTTACCTGTTCTCGTCGAACACCCGGTTGTACAAAGGAACATTGACTTTGGGTAGTCGTAAAAAGTTGACGTTTGAGTTTCGGTCCCGTAATAATACAGGTGACCATTAACGGCTTTTCCGATGTGTCCTTTTAGGGCCGACACATGACCCCCACTGGCTCCGGGTGTGGAGGGACTACAACTTGAACTGAGTCCTAAACCGTCTTAACAATTCCGGAGTCTGTACACTTGGGATGTTCCAGTCAAACGAAAGTTCGACGGCAAGTCCCGAGCGGTGGCGTGAGGTCCCGACCGTCCGACATCAAAGAGGAGTAAGGAAGGGCCTCAACCACACCCGGCGCCGCCATAGACAAAGCGCAGAAACACCTATAACGAAAAACTTTTCGTTCGTTCGTTGACGGACGACCTGCTACCCTCGGTGGAGGTGTGGTCTGAGGTCCTACCGACCAGTCCGCCATTTCCCATGGACTCAAGGGTCTCTCCGAGTCTGGCGTGTGTCGGGCACACCGGTACACACGTCCAGGTCTGGGTCGGGCCGGCGAAGGACCTCCGACTCCTCGGAGACCGTTCACCGAAGGGATAAGCCCTGGAACCAAAAAGGTGGAATCTTACCTCCCCGAAAGTAGACGACCCCCCACCCGTCCCAACGAAACCTGTGCCCTGTCCCCTCTCCCCGTACAAAGAACGTCAAAGGTCGACTCCGAAAAACCCATACTCGACCACAGACTCTCTCAAGGGTCTGAACCGATTCACACCACTACTCGTACCTCAACCCCCAACCCCCAGGGAGCAGTATCGGACCTGTAACCCCACCCCCAAAAACTGAATCTCCGTGGAGTCCAGATTAAAGTTGTTGAGGCATACATTCCTATTACGTCGTTGTCTACAAGAATCCCTGAACGGTCTGACCTACGTTTCGGGGTAGGGGTGGGGTGGGAGACACCCGTAGGACTGGACCGAACACCATTTTCACAGTCTAGGGAAATGGTTTCCTTCCTTGACTCCGAGACTCTCCACCCCGTTCCTCTAGTTCCGGTGACCCGGGCTGTCCGCGTCGACTTGTACCCACGACCCAAGAGTACAGTCTGAGAACCGGGACTTGGCACTCTTGACCTGACAGCCCTCCCGACTCACGGTTTCTTAACTACGAAAACTTGACACCTCAACCTCTTCTGAGAATTCTCAGGGAACCTGACGTTCCTGTAGTTTGGTCAGTTAGGATTTCCTTTAGTTGGGACTTATACGTAACCTTCCTGACTACGACTTCGACTTCGAGGTTATGAAACCGGTTGGGTACACTTCTCGACTGAGTAACCTTTTCTGGGACTACGACCCTTTCTAACTCCCGTCCTCCTTTTCCCCCGCAGTCTCCTACTCTACCAACCTACCGTAGTGCCTCAGTTATCTGTACTCAGACTCATTCGAGACCCTCCACCACTTCCTGTCCTTTCGGACCACACAACGTCAGGTACCCCAGAGTTTCTCAGACTACACTGAATCACTGACTTGTTGTTGTTTTACACCAGAAGTCGGAGGTAGAGTGAGGATGGGGGTCCGAATCACGGATACGGTACTCGGAGAGGAAGTCATTCCACAGTCCCCGGTAACAGATCAGGGTTTCGATAAGTATAGAGATAAGTATTAAGGTGGTAACGTGTAAGTAAAGAAACCGACATTTCAAAAATACAGAGAACTCAGAATTCACGACTCCGAAAAGATGTGGGGTGGACCGAGGGAAACCCGGAGAGAACCAAAACACCTTCACATGAACAAGATTTGACCTCTTCCTTTACCGTCAATAGTTCACTTAAGATCTGTACAAAATTCTCAGAACAGAAATTTCAAGGGGTTCCTGCCGAGAAGGGACCACGGTCCATCAGCCCGACTTTAGACACAGGGAGACCAACACCAAAACTACAGGAGGGTACAGAGATCCGGCCAACACACGGTCTCAGTCGAGAGAGACCAAGTAGCCCTTAAGACGGTCGACCCATTGGGAAACCATGTACTTTGTCCGGTGCCGCCCTCATAAATGTGGTGCCTTTAACCGTTTACTACGTCGATGTCTAGTCCCAAAGAAGGACCTCTCGTCCCCCAACCCGTCCCCCGACGTATGTAATATTCGTACGGAGACGACACACCGGTGCACAGAGGAAAAGGACTTCTCCGGTTCACAGAAGGTTGCGCAGACAACATAAAAGCGAAGAGTAATACTGTGACAAAATAAAGACGAGCAAGACAAACCAACAAAAGGTTCAATCGACACAGTAAAAGAAATTACCAAAGGACAGGAAACGTCCTGGAAAGATAGAACTCCAAGTAAAGAGATTTCCTCTACTCGATTCGACTAAATAATCTAAATAATAGGTAGTTTAGGAGAGTCTTAGGGTTTCGACTCCCCCAGTGAAGACGACCAAGAGGAGGTCGACAGAAAGTAGGACCACACGGACCGCGAGAAGGTGTTACCGGTGGTGGGAAGGTATTGGGCACCCCGTCAAGGGTTCGGACCCTTCTTCCACAGGAATAGGTCTTTCTGAACCGTGAACGTAAGAGGTGAGTAGACTCCCACAAGACCTATCCCAGCGGAACTTGCTTCCAGTGTCCGACTGTACGGACCTGGGTGACCCCAGGAGTGGACGAGGAAGAGGACGAACCGTGGTCTTGGTGGAAGGAACAGTAAGGGCTCCGACCTCCTCCCTCCAGGAAAGACCCAGTGGACTTTCACAGCAGAGGACCCTCAGGTCGAGGTACCCCTCTCTCCCCAGAAGAAAACCTGAGGAGGAGAACCCGTCAACGAGGAGACCCAGAAGAGCCCAGAAATCGTTGAAATTCCGTACTGTGAAAAACTAACAAAAACAAAAGATACTCTCCCACCTAGACTCATTGGATGGGTGGTTAGTAGTTTCGTCTTGACACTTACTTATGTACAGAAAATAAGGAAGTTCTTCGGTCCGGAATCCTCGGTCTGGGATACGGGTTCGACTCCCCATTTAGACGGGGTCGACCAGGACGTCGGGGTCGAGGGACTCTCTGACGCAAGACCCAGGACCGAGTGACCTCTGTCAGTTCCCATGGTACAGGTCCTACACCTCTTTCGTACGAATACGGTAGTTACACTGACGAGGAGGACCCGCCACGTCTGCACCAGTCGTCCTTGGTGCCAAGTCTTTACGGAGGGACGTCTGGGAAAGGGTCCCTGACTCGTGAAACGACAGAGGAAGTCCTCGGCAGGTCCACCTTCCGTCCGGACTCGCTCAGTCGCAGTCGGGGATCACCGTCAGGGTCGGACGGGGGAACAGGTACTCATAATTTTACTTGGACTCCTACGACGGTCTCCAACCTCTTCCTGGAGTCCTCGTAGGAGCCGGTCGTGTGTCATCCTTAAGTCGTCCTGACAGGGGGGCCGGGGTACCTAGTGAGTCGTTTGTAGGAGTTGGTTCCGAGGACACTCTACTGTACTATTCCACTGGGTCTTTCCCGGGGACAGAAGGTTGAGACCCTCGACCTTCCTCCCACCAGGACGGGACTAGTCTTCCTCCCCTACTCCGGGTGGGGTACGGTCTGCGAGAGGGAGGGCCCCCCGTGCAGACAGTGGATTCGTCTCTCTGAGTCGGACCTTGGTAAGAAAGTCGAGTGTAGGTACGCCCTTGGGCCACGGTTGTCTTTCTCGTCTGTCCTGGGTCCCGACGGTTCTTACGTGGGCCAGTAATCCCTGACTGGTCGGTAGTGCACGGAACTTGTGTAAGCTCCTCTTGTGCTGGAGAGGGTGTCTCGTCGGGACCGTAGTCTCCGGGAGGCTCACCACCATAATAGGAATCTCGACTCCTTCGGCTCCCGTGCCGCCCCTCCAACTGGTCAGGGGACGCCACCAGTCTTCAGGCTGGGTCCGAAGGGTGCTCCCAGAAGCCGAAGGACCGGGCCACCACGAACCTTCGGTAGGACACACAGGGACGGTACATGTGTACGAGGGGTGTCGAGGACGACCTGGTACTCGGTCAACCCCACATGGGTGTTCTACCGCTCCTCCGCGCGGCTGGTGGGAGTCCGGACTCTCCACCGTGGGGATTAAGGGACTACCGTCACTGCCCCGGGAGACCCCACCCGCCGTCGACACCCCAGTCCCACCCAACCCCTCAAGACGACGGGCCCTCGGGAGACCCCCATCGATTCCTGGGGTCCGAACCTGAGTAACTCCGGTCGGAAGGTTGTTGGATCCTCCGACGGGACGTCACCTCTATCCACTGACACTGTAGGTTGTGCGGTCGAGTCCGTCGGCACCCCTGTTACTCCCCGGGAACCGTAGGAGTTGGTGGTCCTTAGGGGGTACCTCTGCAAAAACGAACAAGACACTAAGGGAAGAAGGAAGATTTTCCTTTCACGGTCCTTGTTGACACCACTCCAGCGACAAGGACACTCAACTCGGCCCTCACCTCCAAATTTGGTCAGGTCAGACACGACCCGCTCGGAGGGGGAGGGGAGGGGAGGGGGTGGATCCTGCCGTGTCAGGACCAGTGAGGAGACCCGGAAGAACCGAGAAATCCTTGAAATTCCATACTGTAAACAATAAAGAACAGAAACAGGTCGTAAACCGTCACCAGGTGACGTTCCCGGGACTGGGACAGGAGAGGGGTTCGGGGAACCGGGAAGGGTGCGGGTGTGGTTCCGAGCTCCGGGGACGCCAAGACACCGGAGGTCTGAGGGGTGGGCTCCCCGGTCAGGCCTGTCTTCGGTGGTGAGACCCCGCAGGACGACCCCCTCCCCTGGTCGTAGAATACCAAAGAAGGACGGCCCTCGTCTGACGACAGTCCGGTCCGTGGTCTCAAATTTTGTAGGATATACACATTCTTGCTCCTGTAGGGTGTGTAGGTGACTCAGGGTACTGGGAAAGGGTTAGGACGGTCTACAAAAAGAACCTCCCTGGGACAGCGAGTGCATTTGTCGCCTCGCACAAAAGGGTCCCTACACCGGGTCCGTGACGAAGAACTAGTCGTAGCTCTCTTTAGAGGTACCTGAGACTCCTTATATAAAACCCAGAAACGTACACCGACTTGTCTCGTGTGTCTTTATTTGCCCTCGACATTGTTTTTGCTGCCCCAACCGGCATACCCCGGTAGGTACCAGTAAGGGTCACGGGGTACACCAGTTGGGACGCGGGCCCTCGGGGTCCGATCTCCGCAACGACGGAGAACCTAGAGTCACGGAGTCCCGAAGGATGCCATCCCCTTCCCCGAAGGTCGAAGAAACGTTTCTCTCAGACACGTCCCCACCAGAATCGCTGGAGTTCCAGCACCTCTCCACCGTATCGGGGTCGGTGCCCTAACCCGCCCCCACGACTCTCGTGGTTCTAGAGGGGGGTTGACACTTCG
>SJYO01043438.1:0-40000 GCA_006410555.1 Capra ibex | reverse complement strand
GGTTCATAGAATTTCCTTACTCAGTCAACTACCCCCCTATATCCTGACTACCTACCAGAACCCCCTACTACACAGAAGGTGCTTACTCGGGTCATCTACTCACCTCTAGTCCGATACCCCTCCTATATACAAGGTTCTTATTTAGTGTTACTTAACCTTTGTCCTGGTTACCTACCACACCCCACAACCATAGAGTGTCCACTTGGTGTCACTACCTTCTTCTGTCTTTTTCACCCACTATGTCACTTACCATAGAAAGTCCTTACTCGGTATCACCTACCTCCTCTGTCCTCTATACCAACCACTCCTCCCCATTACAACGTCATCGCTCGGTATCATTAGCTCTTTTTATCATTTCCCCCTCCCTACCAAAGAAAGCCCTTATTCAGTATCACCTACCCTACCTACCTTCCTACTTACCAACTCCGTACCATAAAAGGTCATTAGTTGGTGTTTATTACCACCCTCTACACTTCCAACCTATCACACCCTTTACGGGTGGGGGTACGGGTCGTATCTCTTGTCCCTCGTCGAATACTTCCGGGGGTTCTACCCCTCTAACTGTACAAAATTGTTACTCACTTGTCATGCATACGGATCTGGTATTTCTACGGTGCTTCTTTACTACATTACCCTCAAATGTCTTGAACTCTCCGACTACCACGTTCTGTGTAATAACTGATATATGTTCTGAAAAACGGAAAACGGTAATTGTAGTAACATCCCAACCTCTTCCTTTACCGTCGGGTGAGGTCATAAGAACGGACCTCTTAGGGTACTTGTCTCCTCGGACCGTCCGATGTCAGGTACCCCAGTGTTTTCAGTCCCTGCTGAATCGCTGAATTGGTGGTGGTGGTTCGTCTCACAAATAAAAAACAAATAAAACAAACAAACAAAATCAAAACCTGACACCTTTCTGAATTAACCGACATTCCTTGTACTCCCCAACATCAGTATACTGATCCATCCCTATGGGTCCTCGTCGGTAGTGACAAAATTGGGTCCACTCCCAGTGACCATCGGACCTGGTCCCAACCCCGTCACCTCCACAACTCCTCTCCTTCAAACAAGTTTATTCACTTTTGTCATAGCAGTTACTTGGACTGTTCGTATAATTGGAAAATCTGACGTGACCCTAATCGTACAAACCTCGATTGGGTATTAAAGGTTGTTCAGTCCTTTTTTAATAAAAGGGGCTCTCAATTTTTAGACGTAAGACAGTCTCTAACTCAGGTACTCATAAAAAATTTCCGTATCTTTACCAAAGATTAATATGATTTAATACAAAAATTTCTATTACAGTACACTTCGTACATACATAGATGAGGACTGAGAACAAGATACTGGTCCTGACGAGCCGTCAAACGTAGAGAGAAACACTTATAGTTGCACTGGAGACTTGGGGTACTCCACAGACGGGACACCAAGAACACCATGCACTTTGTTACACCTCCGTGGTGAGCCTATAAGAGGTAATGGTTGCCCCCGGTCCATACTTCATAGGTAAGAGTGTGATTTGAAGTACAGACTAAAACAGGAGTCGGTCACGTCATAGAATTATTAACGAAGATATAAAACTTTGTACTCACTTAAACTTTGTTAAAGTTTTTTTCAAAAGACTTTTGTTTTAAAAGAGTAAAGATTTTTATTCAAGTGCTGATTTCTTACAAAGTAAAACTTAAACCAAACTCCTTCAGTTAAGGAAGGAAAACCTTCATCCACTTTAATCTGAACATCCTCCTCGAGTGAATAATTTTAGTTGATTAAAGGTTTTTTTTAGATCATGAACATTTTAACAGTAATTTCAGTAGAGACAAGGTTCGTACTCTGAAATCCAGGGTAAGACACAGAGCCTCAATAATAAAATACAATTGACAATGTCTTACCTTCACTGATAAGAAGATTATGTTCACTAAAGACCAATGAGAAAGTTATCATTTAAGATGTAAAACCCCTATTTAAAACGACGGATGATCGTAAACGGGAGCCTCTTCCGTTACTGTTCGGTGAGGTCATGAGAACGGATCTTTTAGGGTACCTACCTCCTCAGGTACCCCAGTGATGACTCGTTGAAGTGAAAGTGTATAACCTCTTCCTTTACCGTTGGGTGAGGTCACAAGAACGGACCTCTTAGGGTCCCTGCTCCCTCGGACCACCCGACACCAGATACCCCAGTGTGTCTCAGCCTGTGCTGACTTTGCTGACTCGTCGTCGTCGTAAACGGGACGAAGGTATGGTGTAGGATTTAGTTTAGGGAATACTAATATGTCACCTTCACTATTTATCTAAGTTCCCTAATCTAGACTATCTGTCTCACGGACTTCTTGATACCTGGCTCCAAGTACTGTAATATGTCCTCCGTCCCTAGTTCGGGTAGGGGTTCTTTTTCTTTACGTTTTTCCGTTTTACCGACAGACTCCTCCGGAATGTTTATCGACACTTTGCTTCTCTTCACTTTCCGTTTCCTCTTTTCCTTTCTATATGGGTAAACTTACGTCTCAAGGTTTCTTATCGTTCCTCTCTATTCTTTCGGATGGAGTCGTTAGTCACGTTTCTTTATCTCCTTTTGTTATCTTACCCTTTCTGATCTTTAGAGAAGTTCTTTTAATCTCAATGGTTCCCTTGTAAAGTACGTTTCTACCCGAGTCATTTCCTGTCTTTACTATACCTGGATTGTCTTCTATAATTCTTCTCCACCGTTCTTATGTGTCTTCTTGATATGTTTTTTTCTAGAATTACTGGGTCTATTAGTACTACCATACTAGTGAGTGGATCTCGGTCTGTGGGACCTCACGTTTCAGTTCACCGGGAATACTTCGTAGTGATACTTGTTTAGATCACCTCCACTACCTTAAGGTCTACTCGATAAAGTTTAGGATTTTCAACTACGACACTTTCACAACGTGAGTTATACGGTCGTTTAAACCTTTTGAGTCATCACCGGTGTCCTGATCTTTTCCAGTCAAAAGTAAGGTTAGGGTTTCTTTCCGTTACGGTTTCTTACGAGTTTGATGGCGTGTTAACGTGAGTAGAGTGTGTAATCATTTCATTACGAGTTTAAAGAGGTTCTGTCCGAAGTTGTCATGTACTTGACACTTGAAGGTCTACAAGTTCTACCTAAATCTTTTCAGTCTCCTCGGTCTCTAGTTTGACGGTCATAGGTAACCTAGTGGTTTTTTCGTTCTCTCAACGTCTTTTTGTAGATGAAGACGAAATAACTGATACGGTTTCGGAAACTGACACACCTAGTGTTGTTTGACACCTTTTAAGACTCTCTCTACCCTTATGGTCTGGTGGACTGGACGGAGAACTCTTTAGACATACGTCCAGTCCTTCGTTGTCAATCTTGACCTGTACCTTGTTATCTGACCAAGGTGTAACCCTCTCCTCATACAGTTCCGACATATAACAGTGGGACGAATAACTCGTATATACTTCTCATGTAGTACTCTTTACGACTAGACTGACTTCGTGTTCGATCTCAGTTCTAACGGTCCTCTTTATAGTTATTGGAGTCTGTACGTCTACTGTGGTGGGAATACCGTCTTTCACTTCTTCATTTCTCGAGAATTACTTTCACTTTCTCTTCTCACTTTTTTAACCGAATTTCGAGTTGTAAGTCTTTTCATTCTAATACCGTAGGCCAGGGTAGTGAAGTACCGTTTATCTACCCCTTTGTCACCTTTGTCACCGTCCGAAATAGAAAACCCTGAGATTTTAGTGACGTCTACCACTGACGTCGGTACTTTAACTTTCTGCGAACGAAGAACCTTCTTTTCAATACTAGTTGGATCTGTCGTATAATTTTTCGTCTCTGTAATGAGACGGTTGTTTCCAGGTAGATCAGTTCCGACACCAAAAAGGTCATCACTACATACCTACACTCTCAACCTGATATTTCTTTCGATTCGTGGCTACTTAGCTACGAAAAAAAAATTTCACCAAGAAATAAGTATTTGAACTTCGTTCAAATGTTTAAAATGACATGTAACGGTTTATTTAGACGTTACTTTTTATTTCAGGGTTTTATGGGGGTCTTGGTTTTTAGTTTCGTACGGTTTACACGTCGACAGTTAGACGGTCGATAGTCCTGTCATTTCTTAAGTTATACAAGTTCTAAATCGGAATCCAAATTCCATGAAATTACGAAAGTTGTTAAGACGGAACAGTGAACAATAGACTCGTTGACCGTTAGTCTTTGAATACGTTTAATTGGTTCACTTATTCTTATGGTCTTTTAGAAAAAGATGAGAGGAGAATTAGTTTTATCTTTTTTTCTCTTTCTTTACTTTGTGTTATTACGTCTTCACGGTTCAGAAAGTCTACACCAAATGTTTCAATTTTTGACCCAGAATCTCGTATTCTTTGTCAAAACTTGAAACATTGACTAAACACGTCCTTTTTACACGAAGACCTAAAGAAAAATTATCACGAATTATTGATCTCAAATGAAAATTTAGTTTAAACCCATATATTTTTTTAGATAATGGTTGGATTATCCTGACTAAGTCCATTCCGTTATATTACCTCTCATGTGACTAAACTCAAACTTACTTATATACATCTTAAGAATAATCAGAAAATACATTTCCGGTAATAATACTGATACCTTTTTTAAATTCAGAGGTTTAATCTATGAAAAACCTGAATTGACACGTCAAAAACAAGTTCCTCAGAAACACGTTTAGTGATATATTCAAATAATCAAATGTTGACTAACGTTGTAGGGTAATTATTTTACCTTTGCATCTTACTGAATCATAAAAATTATTAAATTCGAGATATGAAGTTCGAGAAGAAGTATTCTTTATAACTTGGTTGTTCTTCGTCTAATTCTAGTAGTTCTGAGACTACGGGGTCACTTAAATACGAAAACTTGACACCACAACCTCTTCTGAGAACTCTCAGGGTGCCTCACGTTCCTCTAGTTTGGTCAGTTAGGACTTCCTTTAGTCAGGACTTATAAGTAATCTTCCTGACTACGACTTCGACTTTGAGGTTATGAAACCGGTGCACTACGCTTCTTGACTAAGTAAACTTTTATGGGAACACGACCCTTTCTAACTTCCGTCCTCTTCTTCCCTTGCTATCTTCTACTCCACCAACCTACCGTAGCGGCTGAACTACCTGTACTTAAACTCATTTGAGGCCCTCAACCACTACCTGTCCCTCCGGACCACACGACGTCAGGTACCCCAACGTTTCTCAGCTTGTGCTGACTCGCTGACTTGACTTGACTTGACTATGGTGTCGGTAATGATTACATACATTGAGTAGACCAAGAGACCAACCTATGTGTTGTTCGGTCATCATTTCGGTTTTAAAATTAAGGGTCTAAAAGGTTTGAGACACTAAAAAAATAAAGTTCTGAGGGAATCACTTTCTTTTATCCATATAGAAAAGAGTCTTACAATACGGAGTTACCCTATTCCAAATTAACCCTCGTCAAATCAAGATTGAATACGAGACAAAGTATCATACTCCACATGTCAGTAACAGTTGAATCACTTAATAAGGAGAGGAACCCTCTGGAGGTCTTCAGGGATTCAACAAGAATACCAACAGTCGAACTGGAAGTCGAAATCGTTTGTATTCCGTCAGCGTAAAAATTCACGGAAATGTAGATCTTTAGGGTATAATGAGGAAAATTAGATATAAACAGAAAACCTTTATAGAACTGAGTTATATGTAGATATATATATATATATATATATATATATATATATATATATATAACCTCTTCCTTTACCGTTGGGTGAGGTCATGAGAACGGACCTTTTAAGGTACCTGTCTCCGCGGAATATCCGATGTTAGGTACCCCAGCGTTTCTCAGTCTGTGCTGACTCACCGAAGTGAAGAAGAAGTATATATATATATATATATATATACATAAATCAATTAAATAAAAAATTAACTTGTTATTAAAGAAAAGTCATGACACAATATAGGAAGTAAGTCTCCTCGGTTCTATGAAGATCCGTCTGAGGTGTACTGGAAAACCTCCCGTATCAAGTCTAATACTTACATTTTGGTAATAGTGTTATGGAAATGTTTCTTGAATCTAAATAGGAAATTATCAAATTATCAATAAATAGAAAATTATCAAATCAAGTTGTTTATGATCTGTACTTCTACCTTTTCTCAAGGACCAGAAAGGTGATATGATTGTAAGTCTCATTGAGAACCTTTTGTCTCCAGTTTAATATTTAATTTACCAAGACCAAAACACTCCTACCTGTCTAGTACTTTGATTTGATGAAACCCTTACAAAAATATTCCTCGATATCACCACAGTAATTCTGTTATCGGTCAATAAGTTCACATTTTTAATAACACACCGACGACCGTATCCGAAAGACCTCCTTGCCCTAATTCCATTGATTAACTTGTTACAACCCGACACGAAATCAGACAGATGAATATAAAGATTAGTAAGTTTCTTAGTAGCTAGAGATCGTCTGATTTTTATAAGGGGGCCAAGAATGTTTTACGCGACATAATTCCTGACGGGAATCTAATTCGACCTTCGTAAAGGTACCACTCACATCGTCTACCGCGAGCCCACGTCGTGAGTACCAGAATATCTCGACGAGTTCCTTCGATCAGGTGTTACAGACCTCCTTATCCGTCTACGAATCGGAAGTGAGAAGACAGGAGGGTCACTTTGAAGGTCCGTAAAACCGTTTTTCAAGAGTTGTCGACTCTAAATCTAAGAATCTTGTAGAAAACCACTACTGGTCCACTAGGAACTCTCGTGGTACTCGGACAACGTGGATCTGTCAGGACCGGACCTTGAAATTCTTTGACTCCCCTCAATTCTTAGTGACGTACGGGTAGAGTCACTTTGATCTTTTTTTTTTATTAGGTAAAAAAATTTTTTTCCTTTGACGGAGGGGGACCCTCTTCGCGTCGTGGGAGGGACAGTGGCCTGTGGGAGGTACGTAATGTGAGAACTCGTAAACTTCGAACGACTATAAACGTAAGTCAGTTCCACGGTCACCAGATCCCTTTGGAAAGAAGACTAAGACACTAAACTAAAATTTAAAAATAACCCTATATCAACTAAAGGTTACAGTACAATCAAAGTCCATATGTCGTTTCACTTAGTCAATATGTATGTGCACATAGATGAGAAAAAATATATCTAACAAAGGGGTATATCCGAAAATTGTCTCATCTCAAGGGACACGATGTGTCATCCAAGAATAATCAATAGATAAAATATATATTACAGTTAGGGTTAGAGGGTTAAGTAGGGAAACGTGACTAAGACACTAAGGTATTTGACCATTGTCGAAAAACAGTGCACTTCGACGTATCTCGTACCACAGACTCCACAGAACCATCTGACGGGGACAGGATTACTCAAGAAGATTGTCAATTGTCACGTCTCTCACCTCCATACCGGACACTAAAAGGTCTCCAAAGATTAGTCACCATTTATGCCGAAAGGAAGCACCACGCAAACAGTGTAAAGGTAGGGACGGACGAAAAAGGACATCCTTGCCTTCAAACATCCACCTAGGCCAGTTCATTCGCTTGCCTATTACGTTGAGGATCCCCTGTCCCACTTTGACTCCTCAGGACAGTGAGTGCAACTGGTCAGTTCACTTTTGTAGTGGTATCTCTGGGACTTAGCACTTGAAATACTCCATTAAGTCAAAACAGTTTTCTTTATGCATAATACCCTTAAGGGACTACCAGGTCACCAATCCTGAACCCCGTATTCAAGGTAGGGGACCAATCTCTGGATTCTAGGACGGACGGAGTGCCACACCGGGTATTTATTTATTTTAAATTTCTCGAACATAATTCATCCAGAGACTATCGGACCACCGAGTCTACCACTTCTTAGACGGACGTTACGTTCTCTGGACCCAAGTTAGGGACCCACCCCTCCTAGGGGACCTCTTCCCTTACCGGTGGGTGAGGTCATAAGAATCGACCTCTTAGGGTGCGTGTCTCCTCGGACCGCCCGAGTGTTTCTCAGTCAGTGTTGACTCGCTGACTGTACAAAGACAGAAGCCGTCGAAGATTGGTTTAGATTAGGTTCGTCACCGTACTAACTACGACCGTCCAAAGACTGAGTCAGAAGGTTTAATAGTCGGAATCAACTACACGGAATAAGACACAACAACGGAGTGTCACCAGAGTATGACATGTAACACTGACGAATCACAGGGAGTTTTACTTTTTCCACTACAAAGTACAGGGGACGTTTCTGACACCGAATGTAAACTCTACCATAAAACACAGACAAACAAAGTCACGGCTATACAGTAATCGCGGTAGGGTGGTTGAAACTGAAGGTTCTATGTGAAATCTGGTCTCGAAGGTAGTCTCGCTTTGGTCGACTATGTCGCAGAAGGTTACCCCCGACAGTAATTCACGTACTACATAATGTTCCTCCGGAAAACCTTCTTTTTCCCATCCGACACAAATAAGTACAACTTTAACATAACTCTTCTGACGTGAGAAAAATTCCTTGTATAGTCAAGTCAAGTCATCCTTGTATATGATATGTAACTTGTCTTTTTCTACACAAAGGTCAACCATCTCTTTCCTAGTCTTTAGAATCAGACAGGTAGAGAAGTATCAGGGGTCGTTGTGTTTTACCGGGGTTCTCACGAACGACCGTCACTCTCCGTTCCTTCGTCCGGGAGGTCAACGTCCCGGTGTAACGGGTCCGGGGACCGTATACAGAGTGGTGAAGGAGAAGTTCTCATCTCACTCTGTTTCCTGGTGGCACTTTCTCGCGAGGAAACTTCAGTGTGTAAGAACCCGCGGCGAACGAATGATCGACACAACGGAGTCCACTGTGAAGTGGAGAGTCGGAGTCGGAGACATATTTTACTATTGTTACTCTGAAGGATAGCCCCACAACCGTACTCCGTCCCAGACCCGCCTATACCACAGCCAACAACGATTCGGAAGTAGAGTATGATTTTCCTAAGGAAGAACGGTGAAGAAGGGACCAAAGGGTCTCCACTAAGGAAGATTGTGTGGGATGATAAAGAACACATAAGGTGTTGAGGTTCCGGTAGAATTTTAAAATGAGTATGTAACTAGTATGGACTGGAAATACGTGTCCAGTAGCTCTACCCAGTAAAAGATTACACAGACCCACTGGTTTGTAGGAACAAATTAGTCACTCACATAAATTACCCTTTCTTGAAGATCCTAGTCCCGTTCCTGGTTATCAAATTCAAAACGGAAGGAAAATCACTTTATCAAAATATACATATGAAATTTTACAGGAAGGATTTAGGGACTACTTCAAAGAGTTAGAGAATAATAAAAAGAAGGCCAATTCTAATGACACCGACATACTAGTAGCTTCTACTCCTTCGAGGTTAAAGTTATTGTAACCTACTATGGTTCGGTCTACCTAGTGACGGACGATAGTACCCCATTCACTCTGGACCTACAAGACGTAAAACGTTTGATACAACCACAGAACCACACCTTTGACCGTCTCGTACAACAAAGCCTGAGTTCGAGTTCGTTGTCATTCATTGGGATATCTGTTGTATAGTACAAAAGTACATACCATTATAATCTCAGCATCTCATACACCGTGCTCTTGTGACCCTTTGAAATGATTTCACTTGCGGTGAAACTTGAACACAGGTAGCTAAAGAAAGGGGGTACTTTGAATGTGCACCTCCTGTTCTCACTTTTTATGTCGATCTGTCTACCGTACCATCTGGTGAAACGGACGTCTTACAAATATCGGTAAGACCTTACTCTTGATAAAACAGGACATTTTGGAAGGTTTCAATACAAAAGACCCGAGATCAGGAGAGAGGTATGATCTGTAGCGATGTATCGTTTCCAATTATAAAATTAACAACCTTAAGGGACCACAGGTCACCAATCCTGAGGTTCGAGAGTTACGGTTCCCGGGGCTAGGTTAGAGACCAGCCCTTTGATTCTAGGGTGTTCGGTACACCGTACCGGTTTTCTTTTCTTTTCTTTTTAGACAAGTGACAATGGGACCCTCTCTTCTACTTACTGGTTACTTCACGTCAAACTTCCTCTCGGTCGGTCCGGAACTTACATCCCGTGAAAAAGGTCATTCAGTGAGGTACCGACAGGAGGTACTCCTTACCACGGTCCCGTTCCAAGACACAGACTTTCTCCTTGAGACAAAAGGAGAGGACGGAGTGTGTCGACGAGACGGGAGACCTCTGATCCCCAGGGCTCTCCCTTAGCCTCGAGGGTGTTTCTTTAAAGGTTCCTCACGGTATCGGAGGGTCAAAAGTATGTAAAATCAGGCGGAGTTTCGTTATGGTTGTTTTCCCGATACATAAGATCGTGCAACGTTATTTTCTCGTGTTGAAGAGATCGTCAGTTCACTGAAAACCTCTGGTAACCGAAAGGAGACACGGGGTCCTTTCAATTCGAATACACGTAACACAGTAACTTCCCTTTAATGTTTTAGTTTTCTGTGTGTGGGTACTGGGATCCCTGAATCTTTCGTCTGAGACGATGACCTGACGGTCGTTTTGTAAAACATTGGCGAAGAGAGAGACATTCTACATTCTTCCTCGTGGTCGGAGGGACCGTTCCCGTCCACGAGTGTTACATTTCTAATATCCTTGTAACATGGGATAAGTAGAGACTGGGGTGACCCGTTCTTTTATGTATCTAACAGACCCCTCAAACGGTAGGGAAAAATACACGGTTTCTTTTCGTTCTTCAACTCTGTCTCCAAAGACTTCTGATGACCAGTTCTGGATAGACTGACATCTACTTTCTTATAACTACAAAAAGAACGGGACCCTTACTTTATGACACCGTAGGCGACAAGACCCGAAAGAAATCGAAATAATTGTTCCTATACCCGAAGGGACCACCGAGTCTACCATTTTTCAGAGGCGAACGTTATACCCTCTGGACCCAAGCTAGGGACCCATCCCTTCTAGGGGACCTTCTCCCGTACCGTTGGGTGAGGTCATAAGAACGGACCTCTTAGGGGTTTCTGTCACTTCGGACCGTCCGATGTCAGGTACCCAGTGTTCCTCAACCTGTGCTGACTCACTGATTCGTGTTGTGTCGTTGTTCCTATACCTAACGTCTTCGGAAGATCTACCATTACCCAAATAAATACGTCGAGGACGTCAGGTACCCCAGGGTTTCTCAGCCCGTGTTGACTCGTTGATTATGAATGTGAATCTGTGACTATAAGATTAGACAAAATAGACCTGTTAACGAAGGTGGCACAAGAACGTAACTTCGATATAACGGAGGTGGGACGAGAGACGAGATCCGTTACTTTCGGAACTTCTATCCCTACGACATTAACGGGTCGTGACACACACTATTGATGAACGGAAACCTTTGATCTTTCCTGGAACATGAAATCTCGACACTTTACAAGGGTGGGGTTTCGGTCCCACATATTAAAGGGGTTATTTTGTGGTTTCTTTCAACCTACTATTAACAGGTAAGAATGTCAATCTAGTTTCTCCAATAAAGTAAGTCCTGAACTCTAAACTGTCTGTCTCGGTTGTAAGTGACGGGAAATCTTTTCCTTGACACTTTTCGTGGGTCCTAGGTTTTCCGAAAGTCTATCTAGTAAATCAGAAGATAGTCGATAACCACTAAAAGTGACTTTATGGTGTATGCTAACAACGTATTTGGATTTTAAATTGATTTTAGTAATAATGATACCGAAGGGTCCACCACGTCACCATTTCTTGGACGGACGGTCACGTTCTCTACATTCTCTACACCCAAACTAGGGACCCGACCCCTCTAGGGGACCTCCTCCCATACGTTGGGTGAGTACAAGAACGGTCTCCTCGGTCCACCCGATGCCAGGTGTCCCAGTGTTTCTCAGTCTATACTGACTTCACTGAATCGTGGATCATGGAATGTTCGTTCGGTGTTGTATTTCACAATCAATTTAGTTCGTTTTGGTACTGATATAGAGGGTCTCAAGTCACCAAGTTTAAAGAATTTATAAGGTGTCGAAGGAGACTTTATGACAAGAGACCCACTTGTGTTTACGTAAAATATAGAAACGAAGGGTCTTTCTAGAGTTTATTGTTGAGATTTCCTTACCAGTTAGTTTAACTCCTTGTCAAATTAACCCCCTCTGCCTTAACTCCCTCTCCTGTTTTAAAGACAGAAGTAGGGAACGTAAAAGTCAGAACTAGATGAACAGAAACAGATCTTGTTGTTGTTTTTTTATGTTAAAATTTTGAAAAGAATTTACCTCTTTAGTGAGGTAACAGGAAATCGAGTAAACCTAAAAAACCGTTCGAAACATTAGTATCATATCGATTCCTAAAGAACAATGTTAAGGTAAGAAATTTTATATGTACGTTAATTATTATCGTATTATTCATCTTAGTGACGTCTACCACTGACGTTGGTACTTTAATTTTCTACGAATGAAGAACCTTCCTTTCAATACTGGTTGGATCTATCGTATAACTTTTCGTCTCTGTAATGAAACGGTTGTTTCCAGGCAGATCAGTTCCGATACCAAAAAGATCACCAGTACATACCTACACTCTCAACCTGACACTTCTTTCGACTCACGGCTTCTTAACTACAAAAACTTGACACCACAACCCCTTCTGAGGACTCTCAGGGGACCTGACGTTCCTCTAGGTTGGTCAGGTAAGACTTCCTCTAGTTGGGACCCTAAAGAAACCTTCCTGAGTACGATTTCGACTTTGAGATCATGAAACCGGTGGAGTACGCTTCTCAACTGAGTAACCTTTTCTGAGACTACGACCCTCCCTAACCCCCGTTCTCCTCTTCTCCTGTTGTCTCCTACTCTACTGACCTACCGTAGTGACTGAGTTACCTGTACTCAGACTCACTTGAGGCCCTCAACCACTACCTGTCGTTCCGGACCGCACGACGTTAAGTACCCCAGCGTTTCTCAGTCTGTGCTGACTCGCTGACTTGACTTGACTTGACTTATTCATCTTAGATGAACTAGTTTCCCTTCGTCTGCCTAGTATTGACTCAAAATGTCTCAGTGACTTAAACTCCTGACACGACCTGACCAAAGGGTCCTTCAGTTGAACCTCCACCTCTAAACCCAAATCCTCCAAGTAGTCCTTAATGAGACACCTCACGACGGACCCGAAGGGTCGATCGCGATCACCATTTCTTGGTCGGACAGTTACGTCCTCTACGTTCTCTACGCCCAAGATAGGGACCTAACCCTTCTAGGGGACCTCTTCCCTTACAGTTGGGTGAGGTCATAAGAACGGACCTCTTAGGGTACCTGTCTCCTCGGACTGTCCGATGTCAAGTATCCCAACGTGTCTCAACCTGTGATGACTTCACTGACTCGTGTGTCTGTGTATGACGGACACCCCCTCCCTTCCTCAGTCCTAACCGGTCTCCCTTGCCAACCCGAGGTCACAACAGGCTTGTCTCCGGAGTTTCATTCCTAACGGAAAGTCTTCACAGACGTGACCCACAGACGTGACACGTCATCCGAAACCATGGGTAACGTGAGACCGTAAGTAAGACTCTTCCTTACCCTGGAAAGTGGTCCGTCAAGAGACCACGTCTCACATTAACGATCGCTCCCCAAACCGACACTCGATTCCCATTACTCACAAACCAGGACTTCTCCTTAGACCCACCGGGTGGTACCGTAGGTGAAGTCCGTGAAATAATAATAATAAAAAAAAAAAAAAACCGGTACGGAAACCGTACACCCTAGAATTTAGGGACTGTCTCCTAACTTGGGTACGGGGGACGTCACCTTCGAGCCTCAGGATTGAAGACCTGGTGGTCCCTTAAGGGTTGTTCGTGAAAAACTATAAACAAAAAGGTCGAAAATAGTTCATTGAACTGTCTACCGTTGTCAGTAATGGTCCGAGTAGTAAATTGCGTTGTAATTAAGTAGATGTATCAGTTAAAGGATGACATACGGTTCTTGACATGACTTGAAACCGATATTTTATAACTCATCCATCACTAGATAACAAATCCTCGGGTGGGGACCGTCCCCAAAACCTGGGTCTTCGCCTACTCCTGTCGAACCGTAAACGAGATCCTATACCTTTATTACCCTCTCACATAATCACGACTCATGTCATTCAGGGGATGCATGTATGGAAGTTCAACACTTGAAAGTTTCTATGTTTGCACCCACGTTCGGGGTATACGGTCGACAACATGATATGAGGACGTGAAAAGATTCATGACATGACATTCTAATTCACAAATAAAGACACAAACAAAAAATATATAATAAACACACTTTTTATAATATTCGGACGAAGGGAACATCGAGTCAACCATTTCTTAGACGGACGTCACTCCCTCTGGGTCCAAGCTAGGGACCCAACCCTTCTAGGGGACCTCTTCCTTTGCCACTGGGTGAGGTCGTAGGAACGGACCTTTTAGAGTACCTGTCTCCTCGGACCACCCGACGTCAGGTACCCCAGCGTTTCTCAATCCGTGCAGACTCGCTGATTGTGAATGAATAATAATAATAATCTAAAAAATAATAATAATAATCTCATATCATGATATATTGACTAACATAATCAACCCATGGATCCGATTGATACAACCTGAATACTTTTTTAACCTAAATGTCTACGTAAGAACCTTATCTTGAACGAACATAAATCCCATAATGACATCTATATCCGTTCTTGTGAAATTTTTCTCCGTTGAGAATTCTATTTGGTGACAGTGGATTAGTAAGTTTGCATTAAAGAGAGGGGTCGAAGTAGGAGCGAGCTTTTCGACTGGCGGAACGATTTCTCGTATTTCTATATTCCATTCTTAAATGTAGACTTTGTACATTTTCCAATCGAAGTATAACACGAACAACGTGATTGTTGTCATATTATTGTAATACTTTTTACGTTATTAAACAATTAGAGTTTTAGGATTGCTTAGTTGGAAAAACATAAAACGGTTGGGGGGAAAACTGACTGACGACGGGTGTACGTATATAGTTAAATCAAAATGTAGAGACACAAACAAAATGTCCCCAACTCTCCATCCCAAAGAGTCATTCTACCTACCTCTTTTTAGCATTTTTGTTACAATCGAGACTTATTTCGAATTCTCCGGTTCAGGGTTACTGGAAATAAGGTAGAGGTTCCAAAAGGTTGTACATGAAAAAAGACTTTTCGTCTTGTGGCATGTATCCACAAGTTTGGATAATGTAACAGTCGTTCCACTACAGAGCCGAACAATTATATGGTAGATCCAAACAGTATTGAAGGGAATGTTCCACGTTCGCAGAAAATTAAAGTACCGACGTCAGTGGTAGGTGTCACTAAAACCTCAGGTTCTTTTATTTTAGACAGTGATGAAGGTGAAAAAGGGGAAGATAAACAGTACTTCACCACCCTGGTTTACGGTACTAGAATCAAAAAACTTATAACTCAAAATTCAATCGAAAAAGTGAGAGGAGAAAGTGGGAGTGGTTCTCCGAGAAATCAAGGAGAAGTAAAAGACGGTAATCTCACCATAGTAGACGTATAGACTCCCACAACTACAAAGAGGACCATCAAAACCAAGGTCGAACCCTAAGTAGGTCAGGTCGTATATTCATGAGACGTATATTCAATTTATTTGTCCCACTGTCATGTGTCGGAATAGTATGAGGAAAGGGTTAAACCTTGGTCAGATAACAAGGTACAGACCAAGATTGACAACGAAGAACAGGATGTGTGTCCAAAGAGTCCTCTGTCCATTCCACCAGACTATAACGGTAGAGAAATTCTTAAAAGGTGTCAAACAACATTAGGTGTGTCAGTTTCCGAAATCACCTCAGTTACTTCGTCTACAAAAAGACCTTAAGGGAACGAAAGAGATACTAGGTCGTCTACAACCGTTAAACTAGAGACCAAGGAGACGGAAAAGATTTAGGTCGAACATGTAGACCTTTAAGAGTCAAGTACATGACGACTTCTGATCGAACTTCCCAAAACTCGTATTGGAATCATCGTACACTTTACTCACGTTAACATACCATCAAACTTGTAAGAAACCGTAATGGGAAGAAACCCTAACCTTACTTTTTACTGAAAAAGGTCCAGAGACCAGTGATGACAAAAGGTTTAAACGACCGTATAATTCACGTCGTGAAATTGTCGTAGTAGAAAATCCTAAACTTTATCGAGTCGACCTTAAGGTAGTGGAGGTGATCGAAACAAGTATCGTTACGAAGGATTTCGGGTGAACTGAAGTGTGAAGTCCTACAGACCGAGATCAACTCACTGGTGTAGTAATATCAATAGACCCGGTAATTCCGGAAAAAACATATTAAGAAGACAAATAAGAATGGTGGATAAGAATTAGAGAAGACGAAGTCAATCCAGGAATGTTAAAGACAGGAAATAGAACGGGTAGGAACGTACTTTACAAGAGAACTACAGAGGTCAAAAGAACTTCTCTATGGATCAGAAAGGGTAAGACAACAAAAGGAGATAAAAACGTAACAAGTAAATTCTTCTGGCATAGAGAGGAACAACAAGAGACCTTGAGACGTAAGTCAACCCATATAGAAAGGGAAAGAGCGAACGGAAAGTGAAAAGAAGAGAGGAGTCGATAAACATTTCGGAGGTCTCTGTTGGTGAAACGGAAGAACGTAAAGAAAAAGAACCCCTACCTAAACCAATGACGGAGGACAGGTTACAATGTTTGAAGACAGGTATCAACAAGTCCGTGAAAGAGATGACCTAGATTGGGGAACTTAGATAAGTATTGGAGGTAACATATTAACTAAATCTAGTATGGACTTACCGGATCACCGAAAAGGATCAAAGAGGTTAAATTCAGACTTAAAACGTTATTCCTCGAGTACTAGACTCGGTATCAGTCTAGACCAGAACAAAAACGACTGACATATCTCGAAGAGGTAGAAACCGACGTTTCTTATATTAATTAGACTAATGTAGACCACTACTGGTACGCATCTCAGTAGAGAACATAGCCACCTTTTCCCACAAACGATATTGGTCACACAAGAGAACTGTTTTGAGACAATCGGAAACGGGACGAAGTAAAACATGAGGTTTCCGGTTTGAACGGACAATGAGGTCCATAGAGAACTGAAGGATGAAAACGTAAGGTTGGGGGTGTACTACTTTTTCCGTAGAAAAAAACCACAATCAAGATCTTCCAGTACATCCAGAAGTACCTTGATAAGGAAAAAGTCGTAATGACGAACCCAGTATCTGAATGACACTAATCTAATGACACTACAACTTACCAAACGGAACCTTTACTTGATTCTAGTAAGACAGCAAAAACTCTAACGTGGGTTCATGATGTAAAGTCTGAGAAAACAACTGATACTCTCGATGAGGTAAAGAAACTTCCCTAAGAACGGGTGTCATCAACTAACTAACTACCAGTAGACTTAATTTAAGCGGGTAAGGACAGGTAAAATCAAGTGACTAAGGATTCTACAACTACAAGTGAGAACGGTAGAGGACGAACTGGTGTAGGTTAAATGGAACTAAGTACGTGGATTGTAAGGTCCAAGGATACATTATAACAAGAAATGTCGTAGTCTGAAATCAAAGTGGTGGTCTATGTAGGTGTTGACTCGTAGTAAAGACGAAACCGGGTCGACGAAGAAAGTAAGAAAGACCTCTATACTCATTGACGAGAGATGAGAAGGGGTCATCGTATAACCTGTGGAAGGTTGGACCCCCCCCCCCGAGTAGAAGACCACAGTATAGAAAGACGGAAAAGTATGATAAGTACCCCAAGAGTGTCAGTTTTATGACCTCACCAAACGGTAAGGGAGGAGGTCACCTGGTGTAACAGAGTTTTGAGAAGTGATACTGGGAAGGTAGGACCCACCGGGACGTGCTATACCGAGTATCGAAGTAACTCAATACGTTTGGGAAAGTAATGCTGTCCCTATTGGGATTTAGGAAACAATCGAAAACTTCTCCCACACGTACGTTTATATATGAAGACAGACGTAAACTAAATTTTTAATTCGTCGTTTAGTTGATCGTTTGGAACAAAACTCTCAATGAAACTACTGAAACGTTCAATCCCTTTCCGGCGTCTGCAAGGGTGTAAACGTGTACTCAAACAAATAAACTCGTTGGTACTCTAAACTACAGTCCTTTCCCCTTGATAAAATCACAGACGGATGAGTGAGTTATCTCCTTCTTCAACCCCCAGACCGTTACCCCTTACTAAACAAGTTCCGAGGTATCGGTCGAACACTGTTTCAGTGCTTATCGTAGATTACACATAAAAAAAAGTAATACA
Source organism: Capra ibex (assembly GCA_006410555.1). Lineage (NCBI taxonomy): Eukaryota > Metazoa > Chordata > Mammalia > Artiodactyla > Bovidae > Capra > Capra ibex. The sequence continues at coordinate 21,760 of SJYO01043438.1, read as the reverse complement.
GTATGATTCGAACTGTAAAAGAAAACCTAAAGGACGGAAGGGAGGAATAATTATCATTTTATTTATGGTCGGACCTACATCTGTATACCAAAACTAAGGTGTATCACCGATTTGAAGAGTTTTCAAAAATATTCCGTTTTGGTGAATCTTAAGACTTACAGTAACTGAGTTCATTATCAAGGGTCTTACTTGACGCAGTTGTAAAGGGTTTCCTACAAACCTTTTATTTAAAAAAAGACTCCGACTATCTAATACTAAACCATCCAATCCCCACCCCGGACTCATAAACGTATAAAATTGTTCGGAAAACCCATTAATACTACGCGTCGGTCCAAATCTTTGGTCATCCACACAGGTTGAACGTGTCGCTGAAGAAAACATGTAGTAATTTCATGCAAGACAATAAAAATCTCGGGTCGATTCGTCGGTCACGTAACAACATGGTAGGAATAGAATATATTGAAAAGATTTTTAAAAAATATAATTACCCTCCTTCCCTACCTCTTCTATTAAAGGATACACAAGTAATCTTGATTAGTAACTGAGTAAATTATTACACTTCATGTCAGTTATTACTGTTTAAAGATACTATTGACCAAATGACAAGAACTTACTTTTCAATTGATATCTCATCAAACTAATGTAAAATCTCAAGTGAGGTAAAATTGTTTCTACCATAATGTACATGGATTTCATTCACTTCGTAACAATTCAAAAGTCCTATTACTAACAGTTATAAAAACAAAGGAATAACTGAGTTTTACAGTCTTAATAAAGAACCTTGTGAGTACACTTCATCCATTCTTAGTCAGTATAGTATCTCATCTTTTCTCCCATGGTGTGACCTGACTCCTACCTAAAACTCAGTCATTTAAAAATAACTCGTGAATGATGTCCACCCTACGAGTCCTCTCATCTGGGAACTGGGACGGTAATTACTCGACTCACTACAACTCGACCAGAGAACTCGTATGACTCGGAGTCAGAGGAGTACAGACTTTACTTACCGAACCTAATGTGTCTTTCTCTATCTGTCCATGTGTCATCAGAACTCTGAAGAAGGTCAAGACGGAATGGAAATAGTAATAACTCGACATCATACTTGTCGAGGAACTTCCTGTCACTTAGAACGGACAGACATGGCCTTGAATTTATCGATAGATTACTACACACTGTAGTGGAGTCTTCACCGTAAACAGAGAGGGAATTTCGGAGGGTACCATTTCACCACAGCCATTTCTTGTAAATAGGAAGACGTAGTAAGGTGGAGGAAGAGAACTAAATGATGATATATCGGTACTGTACCCTTGAGATCCTCAACGCATTTAGTACACTCACACTCGTAAGTCTATTTACATATTTCAATGTGAAACAGGTTGTAATAAGTCTCTTTAACCCTTGTGGACACTTTGACCCTTGTGAACAAAAGATAACATTGACCGTTGTACTTTAACCGTAGAAAATTTTAAATAAAAGTTATTGATACTGGAAGGGAATGGAGGAAGGAAGGGGGGTTATATATATATATATATATAAAAACGGTAAACAGAGAAATCGAAAATTACGAATAGAATGTCTAAACCTAATTTGGGAAATGGTGTAAAAATCGTTAAAAAAGGTCAGTAAATAATCACATATTCTTTCATAAAACCTCGTGAAAGTTGTAAATTGGATATATTTCTGATTTTTTCTATTTATGGATTTCACATATTGACCTAGTCACAATTGGACAAATTTGTTAAAGATTTTGTCTTGATAAGTAAAGGTTTTACCCATTAAAATCATTTAATCTCGAAAATTTGAAATGGTTCCCACTGACACTCAAATTTTACATAGACAAAGTTCTTCACGAATCTATCCCTTAAGAGACTGTCAGGTCACCAATCCTGAGTTACGAAATTGAAGACCAAGTTAGGGACCAACCCCTTGATTCTAGGACGTCCAGTTTACCGTACCGGTTTATTTTTATTTATTTATTTTACCATTTAAACAAAATTGTTTCTTCACGAATCTACCTATTTTGATAACTAAAAATTCTATATCATACACGGTACAAGACACGACCAGTAAACGTGTTACTTAATACTCCCACCAGTCTCTGACAAAATTCCATTATAGTGTAGTGTGTAGTACGGGTGACGGGGAGGTACGGGAATCCTGGGTCATGACACAGGTGTCTGGTAAGACAGTTCACTGTCTAATGATGGGACCTTACTGGTATTCGGAGAGGATCATATCGTACACAATACAATATAAAATTTCTAATTTACTCGAAATATACAACCATCTATAAATTTTGTATTTGTATCCTATCAATTTTCTGTGGTAGTATGAATGATATCTGAATATTTTCCCTAATGAAATCTTAAAATGTATAAAGGTTTATCACTCAATCTTAGTTAAGGATTTTGACTTAAATTAAGTTAGAGTAAAAGAGGTAAAATTAGAACTAATCTATACCATCATCCATCACATTCTCCGTTTTGACATTTTCTCTTGTTTGTCAGTCAACTTAGAAATTTCGTGTATTGACACAGCCCTTTTTCTCTCAATTAAACTCCCGTCTCTAAGTTCCTTGACCAGTAAATCACATCACTGACTTCCGGTAACTAAAATTAAAAAGTGAATGATTTAGACCAAGTAACGTTCTTGGGACCTTGAGTGACACAAATAAGGTATGAGTAGTCAGTAATGAAGGAAGTGTAAGAAACCAAGAAAAAAAATATCTTTTTCCTTTTAGACACTTGACATGCGGTTTCACGATCCTAGAGTTCTTCGAAATGTACATTCTTTAGGGGTAGAAATTAGGGATCGTCCAAGACGAGACAAACGAGACTCACATTTCGTTTCGTCTAAGACCAAAGGACTGTCAGAATACTTCTCTCATATTTCCCTATACGAATGACCTCCTAATTGAAGTCAGTGTTTTCCGGTAATTTTGCGACGACAGCCACGTACGTTAAAGACTACGTTGTCAAGGAACCCGACAAATTTACAAGCGACTTATTGACCGTCGGTCATCATTACTCTCCGTCTTCGACGTCCATAATAGAGGTCGCACTGACTCTAGTCAGGGACCCTGTCTCCGGGACGAGAGAACAGTCACAGTTGACTAGTGACGGTTTATTTTAGGGTCGATATAGTAATAAACAACTACGTCCGTGTCATCATATATGAACTATTCTGTCTGACTTAGACCTGAGAGACGGGTCCAGTTTCAGTATGATTAAACAAAAAGGTAGACGTCTGAGTTAAATGTGAAGTAAGTCCTTAAAGTCACGGGAGTTAGATGGTGACTTTCGTTAATTCTCTTACTTTAAGAAAAATTTCTGGGTTCGTCTCTCACCCCCCGAGAAGGTCCCCTAAAAGAGACTTGACAACCTTCTGATTTGAACGCAATCCCTTTAGTCTCTTCCAGGAGAGTGTAGGGAACCTTTTATAAAAAGTAGAAATTAACAGGAGAAAAATTATCCTAAGGGTAGTAAGTGTAACGGTCGACTCTCTTCACCAAGACTTTTTTTCGGAAAAAGAATCTGTGATACGAAAGGAAGAGGGAAGAGGGAAGATGGGGGTGGGGAAAAAAATCGTCATTACGGGACCATCTACCCCTTCATTCCAGACAATAAATTTCTTACGTCTCTAAACTCGTCTGGGAAGGTCTTGGACTAACAACTATCTCAGAATTTCTGAAGTCTTAGGTGTATCTCTATGGGAGAGAAGGTCTATAACCTTATGAAGGACAGAGAGGATCCGTTCTCCAACTCTTTCAGTTTCATATACACAAAACAGACAACCATGGAGTGTTTTCCGGTACTGAACCATGACAGTACAAAAGGGGGATTCAATCTTTTTGTCCTTGATGAAATTTTTTTTATTTGAAATTTGAAAAACAATGTCATTTCGTGTATTCTCGGAAATAACAACTGACCGTCGTAAAGTCGAAACAGAAGGGAAACTTTGAAAGAGGGGTGACTTGACGTCGGCCACGTGATACTTCTCTTCTTGACCACAGTCCTCGTCATGAGGCCTCCGACGATGTGACGGATGAAGGGGGGTCCCTAGTACTGAGTTATACCTTCCATGATGGGTTTGTGATGTGGTTATCTATGGTCTGCACACGGTTCGAATTTCGATCTCCTCGGTGTGAGTCCCCCTAAAATCTTTGTCCTTAGTCGTAAGGATATACATTACAGGGTCTATCAAACATATAAGATCCACAGGTATCCTTTTCTTCATACAGAGATGCATCTTGTCAGGGACCGTCGTGTATCTTGTTAACGTCTCGTGTGACCACTCCTTAAGTCCCCAGTAACCATATGCACTCCTAGGACGTTCGACGTCACAGGAGGTTCCCCGGAAGAACTCGAGTTGATGGGATCCGAGGACCCGTGGTTAGATGTCTCTTCCTGTACCCGATTTCTCCAGAACGGTCGTAGTCTGTAGTACCCCTTCGTAGAGTGACACATGCCGATTCCACACTCGTCAACTGTACGACTGTGTTCTACCCTCTTAAGTGGAATCGAATCTTTGGGGAATCAAGTGTCCTCGGAAACACAGAATTTTGTCGGAGTATCCGTCACAGATCCTAGGAGTGTTTCCTGTACGGGTCAATTTTCTCCGTCGTACGAGTTCTTTCGGGTTTGTAAAGGGTCTATAAATCTGAGAAAGGTCTATAAACGTTAAATACTCAAAAGGGTCGGATCTATGTTCAATGGTCACTCCCCACCTCCTGTCGGTAAAAATGGTATTCGTCGTCAACGGACCATTGTATATACCGGAATACGAAAGTAGTCCAAAGATCTCCTTGTCTGGATTTTACAATTGAGTTCCAGTACACACAGGTGTCTCTTCCTTCTTCCCAGACAATTAGGAAAGGAATATACTCGAAAAGTAAACAAAAAGAATTAACTTAATAATTAATACGTTACTAAAATCAAGTTATCTGTGTACGTCATAAAGTCACTTTCAGTAGTTATAGACTACGTTCTAATTTGCTAAGCACCCTTTGGGATAAATCCAGAACCCACGAAAAATGTTAAGGAAAAGGTTTCCCGTCAATCACAACCGATAAAGACAGTTTAGAGTTCGGTTCTTACTTATCGGAAACAATCACTATTGTCATAACTACTTCACCTCACCAAGACCTTAGTTTCATCTTCAGATCCTCTACCCTGATCCTAGTCCCTATCTACTTCGGTTCCTAAGGACTCAGTCTTTTTCCGTACTGTCGTCCAACTCCACTACAGGAAACCCCACCTCCATGTTCCAAATCCTCTAAAGTACGTTCACCGATATTCTTAGTTTCGGTTGTTCCATCCTCCCCTGTCACCGAGTAAGTCGGGTCGGAAATACACCAAGAAAAGTGGTTCTGGAGAAACATTCTCTTTCGGGTAAAGTGATGGGAGTCGGTCAGAGACCTATGTAGGTATCTTCGATTAACATGTCTCCAAACAAACAAACAAACAAAATTAACATCAACTAAATGACACAAAACAATTAAAGACGGCATGTCCTTTCACTGAGTCAATACGTAAAATGTGTAAGAAAAAATATAAACAAAGGTCATACCAAATAGGGTCCTGTAACTCATATCGAGGGACTCTATATATGTTATCCCGGAACAACAGGTAGGTAAGATATACATTGTCAAACGTAGATGATTGGGGTTTGAGGGCTCCAACAAGAACTCCTTCTATCTGTGTATTAGGAAACCTAGAGAGGAAACGATCTTTACTCAAGGAGAAAGACAGAAGGATGAGTGGTGGTGACAAGAAGGGCCGTCAGTCTGCTCTAGAGTACTTCTTGTGTGGGGAATGACATCCATCGTCTTACCTGACGTTTATCCCTTGTACGTCGTTCACTTAGACTCACACCCGAATTACATACAAGAATGTAAAATTAAGATCGATCGGTCTTTTTCCAGAGTAATGGAAATCGCTAACTACTAGAGTATAGGACTAAGAGAGACCGAACTTTCAAGTCTGGGAAACCACGTCTGGGTCCTTTGTCCCTCCTCGGAAAGTGGAAACCGACTCAACGTACCCTCAAAACCTTTGTTAAACCCGAAGGAACAGAAGGCACCCCAAAATCCACTCCCAGTGCTGACCGAGTAAATGGGAGTCACGGAAGGGTTCATTGACGTACTGGAGAGACAAGGGAACTTCCCACTAAGCGGTTGGACATCCGTCCTAAATGAAACGACCGTGCCTCTGACGGTGTGTCACCTCGCCAATGTACCTTCCTCGTCATCTCCGACCACTTGCTCGTCGATCTCTCCATTCTGTCCTTCGGCTTACCGAGAGGGAGAACTCAGGTGACTGTATCAACAGTAAACCAGAAAGGTCTAGCACGGTGACTAGTAGATAGATAATTATCTACAGGCGAAGAGACGGGGAGTGAGGTGAGTACTCCGAGTAGACACCGGTCGTCCCGGAACTTAGACAGCTTTCATGTCTTGGAGTATTATGGTACCGGTGAAAGAAAGTTCAGAAAAGAAAAAAATGGAAAAAGAAAAAACAAAGAAAGTCCAAAACTTACGAAACCCCTTCGACCGACGGTTTCTATAGACCTAGGTTCTTGGACTTCGACTTCATTCAAACCTTCGAGGTAGAGATATCTGGTCCTTAGTGTATATTTTTAGAGTTGAAGATCGGAGACTACAGAAACATCTACGGTGAGAGGTCCCGTCTAGGTCTGTGACTAAAATGTCTATATAAAATGGTGAGAAATAAGGACATTCTCAAAAAAAAACGATTATTAGATACAAGTAAGTAGGTCCTACAAGGTCGACATCTCTAGTGGGGGTCGAAGACCCTCTCTTTGGACGGAAGGCATGGTCCGGACGACTTCTAGCAACCCAAAAGGTGTAGTTACTGACGGGACACCAAACACTACATGTCTAAGTCCGACGATTCGGCTAGGACTTCAAAACCGAAGTACGAAAGACGAAGCGGAAGGGACCATAGTAGTTTTCGTTTAACGACTGGGTATCTTGTTGGCACGTTAGTCTAGTAGAAATTCGCTTGGCTAAATTGGGGAGTCAAATTAGAGTCACATACTGGAGGAATTAAAGGTCTTCTAGTTCGAGGTAGAACACTAAACAGACATCTGGTCGAGCACAACTAACCATCTTTTTATTGGAACACTAGTTAAAAAATTGTAGTTCTTCAATTTCAACTGTACGAGTACTCTTTGTCAAAGACACAGGATAAAAAGAGGGGAAATTGTATTTTATGGACTACTAGCGTCCTTACTTCGTAAATTGAAAGACATCTCCAACTCATCTAATTCCGGGTCGGACACTGACAGGAAGCTTCAGGAATCGTTTCCTATTTCACATCCGGGTCTCTGAGCTTCGAAGGACCCACTCGTCGGGGGTGAAACCCACTCGTCGGGGGTGAAACCTATTCCCTTTCGTCACCTCCATCCCAAGTCCGGGAGTCTGGTGTTGTAGAACACCCGACGACAGAGTCCCTAGAGAACTGGTGAAGATTAAGGACACTTCAAAGATCTGTGACCATCGAGTCTGGCGTCTCTTAGACGGACGTTACATCCTCTGGGTCCAAACTAGGGACCCAGTCCTTCTAGGGGAACTCCTCTCGTACCGTTGGATGAGATCATAAGAACGGACCTCTTAAGGTACCTGTCTCCTCGGACCGCCCGATGTCAGGTACCCCAGCATTTCTCAACCTGTGTTGACTCGCTGATTGTGATTTTGATTTGATTTGAAGATCTGTAGATCAGAAGCACGATCAAACAAACGTAAAAAGGAGAAAAAGAATTTCTCTTGTCACAAATGGTTCCCTACAAATTTAACTAAACGACACTGACCATACATCGAGGGATCTACTCGTTTATCATCGTTCTGATAGGGGGTTCTCCCGAGGGACAAAACGAGGAGCACTCTGGCTGATGCCATCCGAAGAAACGTTTGAGGACCTTCCACCGGTCTGTAATAAACCGGGTAACAGGAACTATTGGAAGACGGTTAAGGTTCCTTCGTCATAAAAGGAAAGAAGTCCATCTGGGAAGACTTCCGGAGATCACCGTCTAAAAAAAAAAAGATGACGGTATTATTTTAGTCCGTCTAGACAATTGAATTCATACAAAAAATGTACCAAACAATAACAACAAATGACCGAGTCAACACAGATTGAGAAACACTGGGGTACTTGACATCGGGCGATCCGAGGAGACAGGTACCCTAAAAGGTCCGTTCTTATGACCTCACCCAACGGCAAAGGAAGAGGTCCCCTATAAAGACTGGGTCCCTAGTTTAGACACAGAGGACGTAACGTCCGTCTAAGAAATGGTGACACGGTGGTCCCTTCGTGAAGGTGTACCAATGAAAACTCATTATGGTGGTACGGTCAAAGAGAGTTTATTTATGACTTTACGTGTACTGTTTAAAGACTAACAATAAAGTACTCTGATTAGTTCGTGTCTTTCCTTTAATCCCGAGAACAATATTGGAGTGAACGAAAGTAATAATTCTAAATATTTTCTGTACTTTAACTTACTAAAATATATACTTCTGATTCAAATAGAATCCTCTTTACACTCAAGTCTTTTCACGAGTGGAGAATAGAAAGGGTAAAATTTTTGACAACCCCCTCAAGGGACCACCAGGTCTCCAATTCTGAGACACGAAAGTGACGGTCCAGGTCCCAAACTAGGGACCAACGTCTTGATTCTAGGATGTTGGACGGGGTACACCGTTTGTTTGTTTGTTTGTTTGTTTTTTGACAGTCTAAAAAAATTTTTTGGGTTTTCAAAATCGGTATTTCACATATGTGTGTGTGTGTGTGTGTGTGTGTATGTGTGTGTATATATATACTTTTAGTTGTGTCTACACTAATTTATTTCACCAGCTCTTCTAAGTCTTCTAAGACACCTGAGTCGATGGGTCCACCATCTATGGGTCATTATAGGACGTAGTAACTACTTACTCCGTAAAGTAAAATTTACTTCAAAGATCGATCGACTTCGAACAAGAAACACACGGTTTTATAAATTTAGTTTATTTTAAAACTACCTCAGTGAAGGTGTGTAAATCATGTATTCGATCTAAGTTTAAGGAAAAAATCTTAATTAGGACAATTGGCAAGACAGAGACCTAATAAAATATGAAAATATTATCTCATACGTTAAAAATTATCTCGCAATGGTAAAAATTATCGTACTATGGTAATAGAAACGGGGACATGATTTACGGCGTGCCAACAAAGTTTCGACTACTCAGATGACGACGAAGATAGAAGAGGGTATAAGTCATAAGCTCAGTGTAGGAATAAAGATAATGGAGGGTCATTGAGAATTAGATTAGACGACAGATAAAAAAATAACTTACCCTTAATTTCTAACGGTCTCCTTGGTTGGGTTCAAATAATGTATTAATTGGAATAACATTTAGGTTTTAATGTAGGACTCTCGTTTCTCGTCCTAAAAGACGGTCAGATATGGAACGTTAACTTTTCGTAAAATCGATTCAACTCTCAAAACCATAACAGAACCTATACGGGATTATGTATTCTTGAACGACGTAAAATATGGTTTCACGAAACTCTTTAGTGTAGGGACTAGATAAAGTCAATAAAGACAAACGAATGACTAATTGAACCAAGACTGTGTGGAGACCCCTTTACGACTGTTTAAATTGGCCGTTGTCAAAATTGTCAGTAGTTCAACAATTGTATCAATTGTACAGAGCTTACAGTTTCCTGAGAGTCTTATACCCTAAATGGGAGAAGAGTTTGAAAATCGTTTGGGTAATTAAGTAGGATTAATCTAGTTGGGACAATTCGATGTCTAATAATTTTTACTTACGGTCGGGTCCACCACGGATACCCACTTTACCGTCGACTCTTGAAGGGGTGTATGTACTCCACTAGGTTAGGGCTCTACGGTGTCCAGAAGAGAAGGTGGGTGAGAGTTCAGTCAAATTCGTCGACTAGTTCGGACCGGGACAAGTCAGTGGACGAAGTGTCAAGACTTCCGACAGTCGGAGTAATTATCATTCCAATTCTTACTCTAAACTCTTCAATTGGAACAGTGTCGAAAATTCCTGCATATAGTCGGACTTCTGTGTCACAACTTCCTAACACTTGGTACAAATCAGACACTTGAACCACGGATTACAAGACAGACTTTACACGGGGTCACGATATACACCCTCATGTGCACACATACATAACTGTGACTTCATGTCAAAACGGACAGACCATAACAAAACAAACAATTATTTCACGTGATAGTGGAGACTAAGTCTGGACCGAGGAGATAAATCCACTACCGAACTTCCAATTTACCGAAGAATATCGTCCTCCAATGTTACTCCACAGCAGGTACTTCCTACCCGAATTTTTCGGTGGACCATACCCGAGGTTTAAGAGTTTCAAGTCAAACTCAACCTAAAAAAGTTCCAAAGGACCTTCGACTAATTTGTGATCTTATAATAGACAGGTTGATCCGGTGTTTTCTACACCTCAAACTAGTCTCGAAAAAGTGAATTAATCGAATACTAAGGAACTTGTTTACGGAACCAAGAGACGGAGTCAGAGGGGTAGACCTTTTCCCACCCAACTGGAACTACCAAGAGTTCCTAAGAAAAACACCGTTGTAATACACTAAATACGTAAACAACGGTCTTAAGACACGAACGGAATAGATATACCGTCCCGCTCAGTGAGTCGGAAAGACATAGAGTCAAGTGAGGAACTGAATTCAACCTAAAAGATCTTTGTCTGAGACTCTACGTCTCAGTCTCGTCTTTCAATTAACCCCTACTGAGAGTCCTTTATGTGTATTCCCCCACTCCTTCCGTCCTGACCCGTCCTCAACTGGATGTTTCGTCTACGTCGGTCCCGGAGTCGTCTAGAATTCTCCCTCGAGTTTCCCGGGAAATCTTAGTAGAGGGTAACTCCGTTCCCCCAGACCGAAGATAATCGAAGGGAGACCTCAGAAGGGTCCACTGAGTCGCCATTTCTTGGTGGACGATTCGTCCTCTGCGTCCAAGTCAGGGACCCAGTCCTTCTAGGGGACCACTTCCTTTACCGATGGTTGAGGACATAAGAATGGACTTCTTAGGGTGTCTGTTCGATATTCGATACCAGGTACCTCAGTGTCTCTCAACCTGTGATCATTCGTTGACTTTTCGTCTTGCCTCGACCCTTCCCAACAATACAACCCACTCCTTGACGACGACACTTGACTCGAGTCGGACTTAAAGGTCGTCGGTTCCCTCAGGTCCGTCCCCATGGGTGTCATGCCTATGAGACGTGGTAGGTTTTTATCTCAACGGGAAACAGTCCATTTTCTATACCTGAACTCGAAACCAAAATGTATATCTTACCTCGACAGAGACACTTGGATAGGGACAATCCATTCCCTTAACGGAAATTTCTACCGTAAGACGTGACAAATACACCTTCTTTTTATTTTAATCTTCAATGGGACCTTCACTAAGTTTGAGACAGAACTGTTTCCTTGGGGGGAGATGTCCAATGATAATCTTTCTAATTTCACCTCCTCCCTACACGTGAATGTTCGTTCTCAGGTTTTAGGGTACACAAGTCCTCAGTCCGTCGAATTTTACTTGTCGTCGTCCGCACTCTGTAATCCCTCATCATACCGGACATCGACTGGACCCTTCATAGACGGGGAGTCTCCTTGTAAATATAGGTTTAAGGAAATTTTCTAAGGATCGGTTCGTTTTGTATACTTCCGAAACGAGTCTCCAGGTCTAACAAGAGTTCAGAGATTATTTATTTACGATCCAAACCAAAATGTAGTGTACTTACGGTTTGAGAAGAGTGTACGGAACCTACAAGACTCTTGGTTCTGGTCGTTTTTTTTCGGACCAATTCCCGTTTTTCTCTCCCCGCCTTTTCTGTCTTTTTTCGAGAGGATCTAGTCTTTAGGGAGAGCACTTTATTATGAAGGTCGTCGGGTAGGGTTCCGTGAAGAATAGAAGACGACACAGGTACAGTACTCGTCACGGTTTCAAATAACCCTTTTGACGTGGGAGAGATATTCTGTCTTTAGTATCGAGAAGCCAGTCGTAAATCAGAGACGACTGACATTAAGAAAAAAAAAAAAAAAGATACTATGTCAAGATCATTCGTCGTATAGTTATAACTTACCTAGTTGAAAATTTTTGGTGTGGTAGGTGAAATGTGACTGTACCACCATTTTGACGTTCTGTGTAGGGAATCGGACCTCTTTGACCGACTCTGTAACCTCCTTGTCCTAGGTTTGTTTCCTTCCACGACCCATAGATCATTCTTAGAGAAGAGACAGTCTCGAATCCCAAGACAAGGGACCAAAAGTCGTTTATTCTGTCTGTCTCGGATGGAGTACCTCGGGTATCGCGACGTCTGTGGTCGTGTAAGTGCTCTGTGATCCCCCTCAAAGGTCTTCCTGTACTCTAAATTCCCCTCCAAAACTCCTAGACAGGAGTTTGGAGATATTCGTAGTAGTGATACCCTGTGTAGTCCTTCTTGGCATGTGTCCCGACCCCGAAGGGACTACCGAGTCACCGCTTCTTAGCGGACGGTTACGTCCTCTGAGCCCAAGATAGGGACTAGGTCCTCCTAGGGTGTACGACGTCTCGTTGATTCGGGCACGTAGTGTTGAGGACTCGGACACGAGATCTCGGACCCTCGGAGTTGATGACTTGGGTACACAGATCTCGGACACGAGACGTCGCTCTTCGATGGTGTTACTCTTCGCGCTCGTGGTGTTGATCTCTCATCGGGGGCAAGTGGCGTTGATCTCTTTCGGACACGTCGTTGTTTTGGGTTGTGTCGGTTTGTGTTTAACTACACACATACATATATATATATGTGTGTGTCTGTGTATGTATTTTCTGTTTCTTGGAATATGTCCCGTCTCTTTCCTTTATTTTTTTTATTCTAACAATAGAATCAGACAAACCCGATGATATTGTTTTTACAGTATTTGACCTACCGAATATTTGTCGTCATCAATTAAGGAGGGTTAAGACCTCCGACCCTTCAAGTTCTAGTTCGGGGACCGTCTAAGCTCCAGACCGTTCCCGGACGAAAGACCAAGTATCTCTAGATCGACACAGGAGTGTACCGCCTTCCCCGTTTCCTAGAGACACCTTGGAGAAATATTCTCGTGATTAAGGTAAGTACTTCTACGGTGGGAGTACTGGACTAGTGGAAGGTTTACAGGGTCGGGGTTTATAGTAGTTGAAACTCCAATCTTAAAGTGGTACTTAAAACCCTTCTGTGTTTGTAAGTCCGGTGTCGTAAATCGTACCGATTTACCATTCTTTTGGTGTTCATAGTAGTCATTCGCGACTTACAATTCAGGGAAAACGAGGTGACTGATAACAAATAGGGAAGTCAGTAAAAGACAAGGACAGATGGACCGGGAAGAGACATGAGGTTCTAGAAATAGGTGATCCTGACAGACGGTCGGGAGACACGATTCCCCGACGGATTTAAACAAAAGTTTCTCACGGTAGAAGACCGGTTTGTGACGACAAAGGAAGGTTGTCTTTAGGACTTCACAAGTTCTGTCAAAGTAGAAAGTTCTTTTATTTTCCGTAAGGGACGTAAGTCTTAAAGGAGGTTTGTATGAACGGACACAAAGAGAATCAAAGGTCAACGTTGTACCCAGTTTTTATAATTACAGATTATAGGTGTCGAAAAAGTGACAGGATTAATCGGTCATTCTAAAAACCAATCTTGACGAACCAGGAAACTAGAGACAACATAGGTAGAACCGTTTCCTACTCCTTCTTACAACCACCCTCGACTCTCTCTACCTTAACGAAAGCGGAATTTAACCCGTCCCTTGATTAAACGTTTTTCGTCCACTTCCCTACTCCCATCCTCTTCTCTTTTAAAGTCTTTTTAGTTGAACCCCGATGGCTCACGTCCACCTCTCTTCCTTCCCAAAAGTTTTCGACGGAACTGTCGGATCCCTCTGTCTTACATTCCTCCCAAAAATACTTCAAAGTGAACCTCAGCAAACCACGTTATTTGTAGACGTTGATGAGTAATTCGTGACCCTCAGTTTTAACACTGATGTGTAATATAACATGATCCTGGTGGAACCTCCGGGGGGTTTGTCGGATATAATAAGACCCGAGATACTTAAATCTTTTGTATACCCATTATCACAGACTGTAGAATTTACTACGGTTTCTCAGAGTATCCAAGTCAATACCCTAGAGTCACCTTGATTTGTCTTTCTTGGAGTCGGTGAGACGGGACTTTTCTCGTTGTAGATTCGACCTCTTCCGTTACCGTGGGGTGAGGTCATGAGAACGGACCTTTTAAGGCACCTGTCTCCTCGGACCACCCGACGCCAGGTACCCCAGCATTTCTCAGTCTGTGCTGACTGACTGAAGGGAAAGTGAAAAGTGAAAGTACGTAACCTCTTCCTTTACCGTTGGGTGAGGTAACAAGAACGGACTCTTAGGGTCCCTGCCCCCTCGGACCACCCGACGGCAAATACCTCAGTGTGTCTCAGCCTGTGCTGACTTCACTGAATCGTCGTCATCGTCGTCGATTCGACCATTTGGTACGTGGGGTCTGACTTATCTGTGGTTTATCCAGATCGTCACTTAATCTAAAAGAAAATCTATGTTTTTCTAACCTTAGACACCAGGACTCTACGTTTACACAAACGGACTGTGTTTGTGTTTTCATCTGAGATTAAAACGTGGAAATTATTTGATCTCTGGTCTTTAAAGACAAGAGGATAGGTTCATTTAAAGATAAAAGATTAGATCTTCAGGGGTTGGAAAAACCGTGATCCCTGACCAAAGCACCTTCTGTTAAAAAGTCACCCACAACCCCACCCCTACCAAAATCCTACTAAGTTCGTGTAATGTAAACAACACGTGACATAAAGATAATAATATTATAGTCGAGGTAAAGTCTAGTAGCCGGTAATCTGGCGCCTCCAAATCCTAAGGACAAGATTAGATTTTGCAAAGTCTGAGATGTATGTTGACTCATCACACGAGAATATTCTTAGAATCCGGAGGGGAATCGAAGGATGGTCTGTGAATCGACGACTGGAGGGTTTTCTAATGGTCCTTTGTACAGTTTAGTTCATTTCGAATCAAATAATCTGAGTGACGACATTTGCACTTGTAGTGTAATTATCTCAGAATCGGTACAGAGTTTCACCTCTTTAATCTCGTCTCAAATATCCATATGCTCAAAGAGACCACCGAGTCTGTCATTTCTTAGGTGGACGTTACGTCCTCTGAGTTCAAACTAGAGACCCAGTCCTTCTAGGGGACCTCCTCCCGTACCGTTAGGTCAGGTCATAAGAACGGACCTCTTAGAGTACTTGTCTCCTCGGACCACCCGATATTATGTACCCCAGAATTTCTCAGCCTGTACTGACTCCCTGGTTGTGAAAGTGAATATCCATATATCTAAAATACCCAAACATCCCAGATATGCAAAGTTAAATCCCACCCACGAAAAATTTCGGTCAGAACTTTCCGTCTTTTGACTAAGTCTAACCGTCTCAGCTACTGTATTATCGAATGCTAACCTTCGTATCACTCCGACCCCAGAACTTCACTCAGAACTACTCGTTCGACAATCAGAGTTATTTATTAGATAAAAACAATCAAGTTGCAAAACATAAGGTCGTCGTTCATGAAGGACCCTGTTCATCGGTTGAATAAAAACTGTACCATCAAAGTCAAATTCTAAAGTGTGTATTGACTCTTATGAATGATAAGGATGTACAAGTAAAACTAAATGCTCACGATTCTTAAAAGAAACCTTTGACTAAGAAGCAATTTAATGGGAAGAACCACTTGCACTTTCAGCGAATCAGCACAGACTGAGAAACGTTGGGGTACCTGACAGGTACCTTAAGAGATCCTGTCTTATGACCTCACCCATCGGAAAGGGAAGAGGTCCCCTAGAAGGGTTGGGTCCCTAGCTTGGGTCCAGAGGGTGTAACGTCCGTCTAAGAAATGGTCGACTCGGTGTTCCCTTCTCGAATTTACACTTGTTGAGTCCAAAGACCTCGGTCGAATCGGACCCAAACTTAGAACTATAACTTACATCTAAAAGAGTGGACAATTTACCTCGAAAAGTAAATAAGATTCGTAGGTCATCCTATTCCGTCCATTTCGACAATCATTGTCATTCACAATAAGAATTTATGTTTTTAAGTACCCCCTCCCTATTTAATCCTCAAAACCTAATTGTATACGTGCGGTGATATATATTTTATCTATTGATGATACCTTGATTTTTCGGAGAACTACTTTCACTTTCTCCTCTCACTTTTTCAACCGAATTTCGAGTTGTAAGTCTTTTGCTTCTAGTACCGTAGACCAGGGTAGTGAAGTACCCTTTATCTACCCCTTTGTCACCTTTGTCACAGTCTGAAATAAAACTCCCCGAGGTTTTAGTGACGTCTACCACTGACGTCGGTACTTTAATTTTCTGCGAATGAGGAACTTTCTTTTCAATACTGGTTGGATCTATCGTATAAGTTTTCGTCTCTGTAATGAAACGGCTGATTCCAGGCAGATCAGTTCCGATACCAAAAAGGACACCAGTACATATCTACACTCTCAACCCGACACTTCTTCCGACTCGCGACTTCTTAACTACGAAAACTTGACACCACAACCTCCTCTGAGAACTCTCAGGGAACCTGACGTTCCTCTAGGTTGGTCAGGTAAGACTTCCTCTAGTTGGGACCCTAAAGAAACCTTCCTGAGTACGATTTCGACTTTGAGGTCATGAAACCGATGGAGTACACTTCTCGACTGAGTAACCTTTTCTGAGACTACGACCCTCCCTAACCCCCGTCCTCCTCTTCCCCTGCTGTCTCCTACTCTACCGACCTACCGTAATGCCTGAGCTACTTACACTCAGACTCACTTGAGGTCCTCTACCACTACCTGTCCCACCGGACCGCACGACGTTAAGTACCCCAGCGTTTCTCAGCCTGTGCAGACTCGCTGACTTGACTTGACTATCTGGATGACATTTGGTCGATATCAGGTTATATCCCCAGAAAGGACCACCGAGTCACCATTTCTTAGGTGGACGGTCACGTCCTTTACGACGACCTCGGTACCCAAGTTAAGGACCCAGCTCTTCTAGGGGACCTCCTCCTTTACCGTTGGGTGAGGTCATAAGAACGGACCCTTTAGGGCACCTTTCGGGTATCCCAACGTCTTCTCAGCCTGTGTTGAATTCTTTTTAATTTAATTTTTAACTTTTACTTCTACGTTTATCGTCAGGTACCAGATAATACTGATGACGAAGATTTTTATGTTGAACTTCATGAAGAGAGACATGATAGGAGAAGAGTGACCAGAAGAAGATAGTTTTACGAGACCAAAGAAAAACAAATGGTGTGGTGGTCATCGGACTCCCTAGAAAATCTTTTCACGTTTAGACTCGGAGTCAGTCTCTGTTGTAGGGAAGTTACCGACGACAACGTGACACCTACACTATCTAGTCCCGAGTGTTTCGAAGATAGGGGACGGACGAAGGGACAGAATCGGGTCTCGGTGAGAGAAGGGAGTCTTCGAAGGTCGGTAGATCAAGACGAATATTTAGGAATCTGTGTCGGTCAGGAAAAGTCAGAGTCAAGGGAGAAAGACCTTCCAAGAAAAGAGGTAAGAAATGAACTGATTTAGGAAGTCCAGTGGTTACTGTATAGTGAAGGAGTCTCTACAGACAGGACTGTTAGGAAAGGGGTGACACCTAAGAGGTAATCTTACGGAATAGTAACAGAAACCCGAAGGGACCACCAAATCTACCATTTCTTAGGTGGACGTTACGTCCTTTGGACCCAAGATAGGGACTTAACCCTTCTAAAGGATCTCCTCCCGTACCGTTGGGTGAGGTCATAGGAACGGACCTCTTAGGGTACCTGTCTCCTCGGACCTTCCGATGTCAAGTACCTCAGTGTTTCTCAACCTGTGTTGTCTCGTTGATTCGTGTCGTGTAGTAACATAAATGAAAGGGAGGTATTTCTAAAGTTTAATGTATTAACAAATTTAATACAAAGTACAGAAGGGTCTACTATTCCGACGGAGTTTACACACGTCTTAGACCTCCGGTAATTGGGAGACCCACCTCCACAGTATACCGACCTCGTGAGTTCGAAGAGTGTGGGTTCGTACCTGACTGGAATGTACGTACGCATAAGCCAGTGAAGTCAGTACTGGCTGAGAACTGATACTGACACCTGACATCAGGACACCTGACATCGGGAGGTCCGAGGAGACAGGTACCCTAAGAGGTCCGTTCTTATGACCTCATCCAACGGTAAGGGTAGTGGTCCCCTAGAAGGGTGGGTCCCTAGCTTGGACCCAGAGGACTTAGAGGATGTAACGTCCGTCTAAGAAATGGGTGACTCGGTGGACCTCATTTGAATAGGTAAATGTTTTATACGGTATATTTATGTTAGTAAAAAAGGAGAAAGACTATACTACACTTTTTCAAACCTTACGTGACGGAATTTCTATCATAAACCCCATGTGTATCTCTATATTCGTTCATTCCTAGTTCCCAGAAGTAATTATAAGTCTAAAATGATCCTTTGTAGTAGACGTTCTCTTTTTAATATTTTTGGGAGATAGCAAAGGGACCGGGTGTTAAAGTATACCACGGGTCATAGTATTACTATTAGTGTATCGAAGTTTGTATAGGTCGGTGTTTGAGTTCAGAAAACGAGAAATTAATAAAATGAAGGTAACATTGTACAGGAGTTTTCTTCCTTAAATTTACTCGGTTAATCATTGGCCTCCAGTCAGACCTTCTTTATTAACTGTTCTGGTCAGGAGTCTAGAGTGGTCCCGAGGAACCTAAATTTAACCTTAGGTTCCCTCTTCGTAAATAAGTAATAAATAAAGTGAGCTAGTAAATACTGTACGGGTTAGAACTCCCCTTTGGTCCACAGACCGACTTTATGTTTTAATTGTTTAATTTTAATTGTTCGTGTCTTTCCTTTTATAGGTCAGAACGGAGTCGAGTGAAGTTCCCGACCCTGACTGTGTCTCCGTAGGTCCTTCCAGTGGAGACCGAAGAGTTTCAACCCGGTCAGAAAAGGAGGTGGAAGACGTGGGGGTCTCGGTTCATACGAACTTATACAGGTTACATGTGTAAAGATCAATCCATTTCTGTGTCCTGTCATAATCCTGTCTTACTCGTAACAAACCCGAAGGGTCCACCGCGATCACCACTACTTGGACGGACGGTTACAACCTCTACGGTCTCTGTACCCAGTCCTTCTAGGGACCCAGTCCTACTAGGGGACCTACTCCGGTACCGTTGGGTGAGGTTATAATAACGGACCTCTTAAGGTACCGCGGACCGTCCGAGGTCAGGTACCCCCAGTGTCTCAGTCTATACTGACTTCGCTGAATCGTACGTACGTCGTCCCAATAAATCGTAGTCCACCCACGAAAGTTCGTGAACCGTCTATTGTAGGAAGTACCCAGTTACAGGTCCTTTTGACCTAGACGTACCGGTCAGGAACACTCTGTCTTTCTTCGGGCACGGACCGCGTTAAGACAGAGGACCCCGTCTCCGTAGTACCCCTACCTCCCTCCCCCGTCGGTCCCACTCGGTTTCCCTTTACTGTCAGAACCACAAGTTCTTCGTAAGTCCCCCTTTCTTCTCGAACGGTACGCTCCCAGGTCGGTAAGAGTCAGACCCAAAGAGACCTTCAACCGTCTCTTATTGTTGTCCTTTAGAATTAGACCCCGTCCTGTGGGAAAGCTCAAGTCCGTCCTCCCGAAAGGGAGGGGGTCCGGTTCCTCGTCTCCGACTCGGAGGGTGTCTTAAGGGTTCCCTGACGACTACCGATGACTTGTACCTCGGAGACAGTACAGGGGAGTCCATCTGGGAAACACTTTTCTACCCCAGACCCCACCAGGATCCAGTCCCTAGTCGTGACTCGTAGAGTGGGACAAGAGTGGTGTAGAGGGATACTCTGTGTGTATAGTGACCTCGGGTCTACGACGGTCAGAGGATGTAGGGGTGGGAGGGTCGACTTCGTCTGGAAAGTATGGGGACAACTCCAGACCCAGGGACTTAGGTGAACGTGAGTAAAGGTACCTTGGTACTGACTTAGTGGATAGTTGGCCCCTAGACCACAAGACGGGGTGAGTGGACCCGAAGGGACCACCGAGTCTGTCATTTCTTCGACGGATATTACGTCCTCTGGACTCAAACTAGGAACCCAGTCCTTCTAAGGGACCTCCTCCTTTACCGTTCCGTAAGGTCATAAGAACGGACCTCTTAGGGTACCCGTCTCCTCAGACCACTCGATGTCAGGTACCCCAGTGTTTCTCAACCTGTACTGACTGACTGATTGTGGGAGGTGAGTCGACAGGCACAGTGGGATGGTTCGGTCCACAAGACACACTAACCGTAATGTTCGGAGCTACCCAACCGAATCCCCCTTCCTATACCCGACCGAGAGAAGGGGAACGGAAGGACTTCTTCCTATAAGACCTCGACTCACCGACTTCTGTTTTATGTCGGTAAGAAGTCCGACTGTTGTCCCTTCCTGTGGGCTCCGTCTCCTTTATCATGACAGGTGTCCATGTTCAGGACCCTCTTCCAAGAGTCCGGTGCCAGTCGAAACATCTGTTTTCCGGTCGGTTTGAGTAACCTCGGAAGGGGCGAGGGAGGTGGGTACAAAACCAAGAGAGTGGGTAGGTGAAAAAGTACCTAGAGTAAGTTTATTCCTTGGGTGGAAAGACTCCCGTTCGGTACTTTTCATAGGACATCGTAGGGGGACAACCAGGGACCCTTTGTGACCTGTACGTACCGTGGCAGAAGAGAGGTAGTCGTTCTAGAACCGTGGTAAATACAGTTTCTCATAGGAAGGATACGAAAGGAGATCCTTAAAATATCATGGACCAGAATGTCAATACAGAATTTAGGTAAAACTCAAATAAAAACATATACTACAATCTCTCCCAAAATTAAAATGAGAAAGTGTACCTGGACAGATCAAAAGGGTTGTGGTGAATGACTTCTCTGACAGAAAAGGAGGTAACATATAAACACGGAGGAACTTTCATTTTCGTACTCAGTGAGTCAGTACAGACGGAGAAACCCTCGGACACTTGACATCGGACGGTCCGAGAAGTCAGGTCCCTTAAGAGGTACGTACTTACGACCTCACCCATCGGCACGGGAGGAGGTCCCCTAGAAGGACAGGGTCCCTAGCTTGGGTCCAGAGGGTGTAACGTCCGTCTAAGAAATGGTAGACTCGGTGGTCCCTTTTAAGAGGAACTGAGGAACCTTAGGAAACGGAGGAACCAGTATCTAATTAACTAGTATCCACACAGCCAAACAGAGACCCGTAGTTGTCCTAGAACCTTTCCTCCTCCAGTGCTTGACTTTCCCGAGGATCGTCTTCAGTTCCTTTATGTACTCCTTTTGGACTACACCTTCTTCTCCCGTCTTTCTCCTCGGGTCTTTCGGTACCCCTTCCTCCTTAGGAACCCGGAGGGTTGTAAGAAGTCAGTGGAGTTCGACCACGAGGGGTCTTTAAGTAAAAGTCTCATCTAAAATAAGATCCAACTGGTGTCAAACTACTTCGAATAAGTATGGTCGACCCTTTCTAACTCCCGTTCTCCTCTTCCCCGGTTACCTCCTACTCTACCAACCTACCGTAGTGACTGAGTCACCTGTTCTCAACCTTGTTTGAGACCCTCTATCTTCTTGTCCCTCCGGACCACACGACGTCAGGTACCCCAACGTTTCTC
>SJYO01043417.1:0-15118 GCA_006410555.1 Capra ibex | reverse complement strand
TCAAAGATGTTATCATTATAAAAATATCTCTCAATTCATATTAGAAAAGGTTGTTTTCGATGTTATTTAAGACATTAAAATCATTTGGTTGAATTTAGTACGACAAATAGGATGAACTGATATATATACTTTACAGATTCACTTCACACTTTTATTCGATGATTTTTATGACTACCCTCTACACGAAATAAAATAAATTGATGAAAGGTAAGGAAAACGAGATTCGATCCTATCACCAACAGAATTCTGTCGGTTTTCTTAAGTCATACATCTACAAGATACTAAAATTTAATCGGGGATTCATTGAACAAACCTATTATTATATAAACTTAGAAATAATTTAAAATGAGTCATGGTTTATACTCTGAGTAAAAGGAAGTTCCAGTTAAATTTTTCATGTCAGCACAGACTGAGAAGCGTTGGGGTACCTGACATCGGACGGTCCGAGGAGACAGGTACCTTAAAGGGTCTATTCTTATGACCTCACACAACGGTAAAGGAAGAAATCCCCTAGAGGGGTTGGACCCCTAACTTAGGTCCAGAGGACACAGAGACGTCACCGTCTGCCCAAGAAATGGTGATCGCGATGGACCCTTCGGGGTTAATTGATATATCACTGTTCAATAAGAACGTACAGAAACAGAGTACCCACAGTCAAGTGTAAGAGGTCCCAGTAATAAAAAGTCATCTAGAAATGTTTTAGTATACTTTAATAAACACAGTTGACATACGACATAGCGAAATTTTATAACTTTCAAAATAAAAACGTAAAGGAAGACAGGTCATTACTTCACCATGAACAAAAAACAGAATTATTTTTGGTTTTTCACAAAAGTAAGAACTTTCAAGGACTAAAACGTCCCACACCGTCTTCTACCTTATTAACCTCCCGTCCAGTTCTTTTTTTTTCCCCCCCTCAAGTCAGTCGTGGACCTTGTATGGTCCTACGATAAATTCTTTTTAATTTATTTAGATACACTCAAGGGACCACCGAGTCTGCCATTTCTTAGACGGACGTTACGTCCTCTGGACCTAAATTAGGGACCTAACCTTTCAGGGGACCTTCCTTTACCGGTGGGTGAGGTCATAAGAACGGACCTCTTAAGGTACCTGTCTCCTCCGATCACTTGAGATCAGGTACCCCAGTACTTCTCATCTTTTACTGATTCGTTGATTGTGAAAGTTCATTTAAATGGAAGAAGACCCATAAAGAAAGACAGTAAAAAAGTCAGTTTATCGGTAACACGTACCGATTCGTCTTTACTTCTCTCCTCCTGCATTTTTATTAGTCTTAAACCGAAAATTTAAAGTCTACAGATTCTAGTCTTATTCTATATTACGTATAATTCTTTATTTAAGTCATAATTACTCCTCCTTTACCGTTGAGTGAGGTCATGAGAACGGATCTTTTAAGGTACTTACCTCCTCAGACCACCAGATGTCAGGTACCCCAGCGTTTCTCAGTCTGTGTTGACTCGTTGAAGTGAGTGTACAATTTATCTTTTTTGTAAGGGGTTAAACCACTCTTTCCACTGTCACGCTCACACTTTTCATTCTTTTAAGACGGTCCCGTATTCTAAATCCTACTTTCCTTCGTTATAATCGTTCCACCAATTTAAAGAGAGGGAGTCGTCGACATTAAAAGGTACGTAGGTATCTGTTTCACGGAAACACCTCGAAGTCCTAGATCCATCCTCCGTTACATTTTGATTACGTCAGGTTCTTATCCTCTCGGTAAAACTCTTCTGTCCGGGTGTGGGTCCGTCGACTGACCCACTGGTACAAGAATCGATATCTGGACACTTGTCGAGGGTTTTCACCCTCCTTTCGACCTTTAAAGTACCTATGTACTTTTATTTGTGACAAGACTCTTACTCACTCAGATTTCTCTTTAGTTTTATTTTATTTTTTGAAAACTTTGTTTACTTTTAGTTTTGTACCGATGGTTTTACATATCCTACATCGTTTTTCTCAAAAATTTTTACAAAATAAATAAATAAGTAAATAAAACGACGGGGTCTAGAATCAACGTCGTACATCCTAGAAATCAACTCCGTATACCCTAGATCAAGAGACTGGTCCCTATCTTGGGTATGAGAGGACGGTCCTTATACCGTAGAATCGGTGACATGGTGATCCCTTCGGTGTTTTGTCAAATTTCTCCTTTAAACTACCGTCATTTACTGATGAACTTCTTTTTCCTTTTTAGAGTTTATTGGATTGAAATATGAAGTTCCTTGATCTTTCTTTTGAAACTTTGATTAGGGTGTCAATCGTCTTCCTCCCTTTTTTGTTTCTAACCTCTTCTTTATTTACTTTGTCTCTGGTCGTTTTGTTATCTTCCCGAAGGGGCCACCGAGTCTACCATTTCTTAGGAGGACGTTACGGTCTTTGGACCCAACCCTTCTAGGGGACCTCCTCCCGTACCGTTGGGTGAGTTCATAAAAACGGACCTCTTAGGGTACCTGTCTTCTCGGACCGCTCTACGTCAGGTACCCCAGTATTTCTCAACCCGTGCTAACTCGTTGACTCGTGTGTGTGTTGTCATCTTTTGTAGTTGTTTCGATTCTCGGCTTATTTAATAGTCGTTTGGTGTTAGTCCTCAAACAATAATTTTAATGTACTATTACTTCCCGATTACAGTTGTAACATTCTCATCATTATATAATATATTAAATAATTTCATTAAGACATTTTATTTACTCTCTTTATAAAGTAATTGTCATCAACAGTATAAAAACTTTGTTTTACATCATCGTTGATTACTATTGATAAAAACCGTTTCAGTTGAAAGTATACAGATAGATGGTCTGTGGATATTATTTTATATATATATATATGTGTGTGTGGTATTCTACGTTCTTATGAATTCTTATGAATTGAAGTTCCGTCCTTTTTTTTTTTGGTGGAGAATATTTTTGTTATAACACGAGTTTTAGGATGGGTAATGTTATTTTGTTCTCTTTTTTATACCTAGTATTTACATTTTCAATCTCTGTTAAATATTTTCGTTATGTTGTCTAAGGGGGGAGATAGACGTTCATCTCCCAAAGATACTTTGTAAACCATTTGGTTTTACCGTATTTCAGTTCCTGGTTAATGGAATCCTGTAAACAACGACTGTCTACGTGTTTTATTTGGCCCTATTTCGTCTCTCCGAGTGTCTGTGTTAAGTAAAGGTCGTGCCGAATTACGACTCTTCGACTCACAACAAAGGTCCCTTCCTCGAAAACCTCTCCTATGAAAGATACAAAGCCCATACGAGACAGTGGGACGAATAGATTGAACATACGTCTCATGTAGTACTCTTTACGACCTCACCTTCTTTGTGTTCGACCTTAGTTCTGACGGCTCTCTTTATAGTTATTGGAGTCTGCGTGTCTACTGTGGTGGGAATACCGTCTTTCACTTCTCCTTGATTTTTCGGAAAACTACTCTCACTTTCTCCTCTCACTTTTTCAACCGAATTTCGAGTTGTAAGTCTTTTGCTTCTAGTACCGTAGACCAGGGTAGTGAAGTACCCTTTATCTACCCCTTTGTCACAGTCTGAAATAAAAACCCCCGAGGTTTTAGTGACGTCTACCACTGACGTCGGTACTTTAATTTTCTGCGAATGAGGAACCTTCTTTTCAATACTGGTTGGATCTATCGTATAACTTTTCGTCTCTGTAATGAAACGGCTGATTCCAGACAGATCAGTTCCGATACCAAAAAGGACACCAGTACGTACCTACACTCTCAACCTGACACTTCTTCCGACTCGTGGCTTCTTAACTACAAAAACTTGATACCATAACTTCTGAGAACTCTCAGGGAACCTGACGTTCCTCTAGGTTGGTCAGGTAAGACTTCCTCTAGTCGGGACCCTAAAGAAACCTTCCTTACTACGACTTCGACTTTGAGGTCATGAAACCGGTGGAGTACACTTCTCAACTGAGTAACCTTTTCTGAGACTACGACCCTCCCTGACCCCCGTCCTCCTCTTCCCCTGCTGGCTCCTACTCTACCGACCTACTGTAGTGACTGAGCTACTTGTACTCAGACTCACTTGAGATCCTCAACCACTACCTGTCCCTCCGGACCGTACGACGCTAAGTACCCCAGCGTTTCTCAGCCTGCGCTGACTCATTGACTTGACTTAACGGGGAAATTGTCGAGTGACCTTTGTCTACGTCTTGTGATAAAAGTGGTAAGTGAAACCAAGGATTTGCGTTTTTAGGAAAGTCTAAGGGTAGTCAATCGTTTTTATTTAGTACTATTATTACATCCGGAAAACATTTTTACTTCACCGTACTTTTGTTTGTTTATGTCTATTACAGTAAATACTTTGTCAAGTCCTG
Organism: Capra ibex; assembly: GCA_006410555.1. Lineage (NCBI taxonomy): Eukaryota > Metazoa > Chordata > Mammalia > Artiodactyla > Bovidae > Capra > Capra ibex. The sequence goes on along the minus strand of SJYO01043417.1, from coordinate 10,778 downwards.
TTGACTGATTTGATAATCTTGATTTCCTTTGTAAGTGGTACCTTGTACTTAAACGTGACTGTCGATAGGTATCCTAATACGAAAAAATGACGGTAGTATGAATCATGTGGTGTCCATTCTTACCTCTGCCTTTGGACAACTTAACCGAATATGCTAACCGAACAGTCAACGTACTCCAATTTTTTGCTTTAAATTACTATAATACCCTTGAACAAACTTCTATCAACTCTTTCAGTAACTCTAGACTGAAAATAAAAATCTGAATTACAAATTTGGATTTGCATGATCTAGTAACAGTTGCTGTAAAGGTTGAGATACGACACGTCTACATCGAATGTACACTAAAAGAGATTCTTTCATTTGAAATTTACATGTCTGTAGGAAGGAACTAAGCGAAAATTATATGAGGAGAGTTTCTCAGTCAACTTTTAGAGAATCTTTTTCGTTCCAATCAAAGGAATCACCTTATTTCATAAGACTGATTAGTTTTATTACACAAAGTCTAGAAAATAAGTCTACTTATATCAAACCAATTTTCTACTATTCCTCTCCACTTTGATACAAGTAACGTTTCGTTTCGATCGTAACCCTGAAGAGACTGTCCGGTCACCAATTCTAAGACTCGAAGGTGACGTCCCCCGGCTTCCTTGATTCTAGAAAGTTCGGTTCACCATACCGGGGGTTTTTCGATCGTAGCAATCTCTACGATGTAGTTCTTATTACGTATTGGAAATAAAGGGACAAGTGTGTATCAATATTGTTATGTATCTGTAACAAAACTCAACAATTATCGTAAGATAGTCAAGGTTTTACATAGTACATGAAAGAACTAAATTATATGTGTACTTATTTCTCTCTGGTTTCGTTTTGAGTAAAAAGTATACCTTTACTTTTCCTTACTTGTTCGTCTCTATTGATGTATACCAAAAGAGTTGGGACGACGTTACTTAACATGGAGTAACTTTTGTAAAAATAATCTAAAATTTGGACAACTAACTACTCGATAAAAATTATAAGAAAGAGAACCTCTACGTGGCCCATACGCGTGTGTCTTTCGTTAAGTAAAGAGTATGTGTTTCGGTGAATTTCAACTTATTTTTGTTTGTCTAAAGATTAGAGTACTGTAAACCTTTTGTCGTACACCTTTTCTTTAATCTCATACCTAAACCGTCATTTTATTTTCCTGTATTAACCTAAGGGAGTAGATAAGAAAGGGTGGAACTCCCTCTAGATTTAATTCTTGCACCATTTCTTCCATTTTATTCGGTTAGTATTTATTTCGGTAGATAAACTTTTGTAAAGTAAAAATTTACACGGTTACTAAAAATATTAAATATATAATGAGACCGTGAAAAGAAATTGAACATTAAAAATTTTTAAATGGAAACACTGGTCAATAGTCATCACTTGATTAGAGAAAGTTAAAAGCTATTAGTTCAGATGAGTTTCACCGGATGAGTTTTAAAGATTGAACCAGAAAACTTTCGATCACTCGACAATGGTTTTCACGTTAGGACAGAGAAGGAATTATGTTCTCAGGGGTCGGAGACCCTAGATTACGTTTACTAGGCTCCACCTCGATTGCATTAGTATTATCTTTACTTTACGTGTTATTTACATTACGTGAACTTAGTAGGACTTTGGTAGGGGTACGAGGGGACCAAACACCTTTTTAATGGAAGGTACTTTGGTCAGGAACCACGGTTTTTCAGACCTCTGGTGACGGAATTATCTCAACTTCAGAAGTTACGTCGTTAACATTGGGAGGTTCAGTTTGTCACTGAACATCCTCACTAGGATGAAGTCACAGTCAGTCAAGTCAGTAAGTCAACACAGACTGAGAAACACTGGAGTACCTGACGTGGTGTGGTCTGAAGGGACAAGTAGTGGTTGAGGGACTCGAATGAATTTGAGTACAGGTAGTTCAGTCACTTCGGTAGGTTGGTAGAGTAGGAGACAGTAGGGGAAGAGGAGGGCGGAAGTTAGAAAGGGTCGTAGTCACAGAAAAGGTTACTCAGTAAAAAAGCGTAGTCCAACGGTCTCATAACCTCAAAGTCGAAGTCGTCACCAGGAAGGTTACTTATAAGTCCTGACTAAAGGAAATCCTAACTGAACAACCTAAAGGAACGTCGGGTTCCCTGAGAGTTCTCAGAAGAGGTTGTGGTGTCAAGTTTTGAGAAACCGTAGTTGAGAAGCCGTGAATTGAAAGAAAGATCAGGTTGAGAGTGTAGGTATGTACTGACGACCTTTTTGGTATCGAAGTTGATCTACCTGGAAACAACCGTTTCATTACAGAGACGAAAAATTATACGACAGATCTAACCAGTATCGAAAAGAAGGTTCCTCGTTCGCACAAAATTAAAGTACCGACGTCAGTGGTAGACGGCACTAAAACCTCGGGTTTTCTTATTTTAGACAGTAACAAAAGTAACAAAGGAGTAGATAAACGGTACTTCACTACCCTGGTCTACGGTACTAGAAGCAAAAGACTTACAACTCAAAATTCGGTTGAAAAAGTGAGAGAAGAAAGTGAAAGTAGTTCTCCGAGAAATCAAGAAGTGAAAGTCGGTATTCCCACCACAGTAGACGTACTTTTCACTTTCACTTTCAGCGAGTCAGGACAGTCTGAGAAACGCTGGGGTCCCTGATATGTCAGGTACCTTAAGACGTCCGGTGTTAGGACCTTACCCATCGGAAAGGGAGGAGGTCCCCTAAACGGGTTGGGTCCCTAGTTTTGGTCCAGGGGACGTAACGTCCGTCTAAGAAATGGTCGAGAAATAGTCCCTCCGTATAGTCAGTAGACGTATAGACTCCATTAACTATAAAGAGGACCGTTAGAACTAACGTCGAACACGAAGTAGGTCGGACCGTAAAACGTACTATGTGAGATGTATTTGTAATTTATTCGTCCCACTGTCATATGTCGGAACTGCATGAGGAAAGGGTTAAACCTTGGGCAGACAACAAAGTATAGGTCAAGATTGACAACGAAGAACTGGACGTATATCTAAAGAGTCCTCCGTCCAGTTCCCCAGACCATAAGGGTAGAGAAAGTCTTAAAAGGTCAAACAACACTAGGTGTGTCAGTTTTCGAAACCGCATCAATCATTTCGTCTTCATCTCTAAAAAGACCTTGAGAGAACGAAAAAATTACTAGGTCTCCTACAACCGTTAATCTACAAACCAAGGAGACGGAAAAGATTTAGGTCGAACTCGTAGACTTTCAAGTACCAAGTACATGACAACTTCGGACCGAACCTCTTAAAACTCGTAATTACGTAGTCACTCCTATGTATTTATATAGTAAAGAACTCTAAAGTCTTTATTATCGAAATAAAGTGATATTTGTATTTTCATCACTTCAGTTGAAAACAAAACTTAACGATTTAATAAAGTACAGATGTATAAAATGTTTCATTTATGTTTCATTAAATATTTCATTATAAATGTTTATCTATGAACCCTTGATGAATTTACACAATCCAATTAAGAGACACCCATGATTGATTCAAGTACACTGGTTTACGTAAAAAAATTAGTTAGTAGTAAGTTTTCACAAGGAAAACTATCCTATAAATTTACTCTGGGTAAAACATTCGACTCGGAAGGGAACACCGAGTCTACCATTTCCTAGACGGAAGTTACATCCTCTGGGTCCAGGTTAGGGACTCAGTCTTTCTAGGGGACCTTTTCCCTTACCGTTAGGTGAGGTCAAGAGAACGACTCTCTTAAGGTACCTGTCAACGTTTCTCAGTCTGAGGTGACTCACTGATGTGAAAGTGAAAGAAAACATTCGACTGTAATTTGATTAAAAATTGTAAGACCCGTATTTTTGTCTCTAACTAATCTATAAAGAACGATATGGGTCTTTCGTTTACTAAAGATATAAATCACATAATTGAACCTTTCTAAAAAATTTTTCTTTTTCGTGTAACAGTCAACAACGGCGGTAGATCACGACTTACGGACAGTCTGTTACCCACTTTACGACAACCTTTATGTCTCCTTTGTCTTACGTCTCGGTGGATCACTAATAACATCGTGAAGTTTCGTCTGTATAGGTCATCTTCCCCAGTCAAAAAGAATCTACAAGGTATTTAGATTTTATCAAGCAAAAGTTTATCGTAGTTTAAAATAAAGTAGGACACCGAGAACTAGGAGATTTTGTTTCCAGTCATTTGGTACCGGATACCCGGTTTAAGACGAACGGTAGTTAAAAACATGTCGTATACTCAATTGTCACCAAAAATGTACAAACGAATCAACCTTTTTTTTTTTTTTCTTATAAAACACTGTACTTTTAAAACTACAGATATCTATTTCAAAGTACCTTTGTGCTGGTACGGACAAACAAATATACAACACACACTAACGAAATCTCGACACTGTTTTCTCGACTCATCAGTTTCGATATACATCGTGTGTTTCGGATTTTATAAATAATAAACCGAGAAATGTCTTTTTTTTTACAACTGGGGAACGAGATTTTATTACCCGAAGAGACCACCGAATCATCATTTCTTAGGTGGACGGTTACACCCTCTACGGTCTCTGTGACCAATCTAGGGATCCAGTTCTTATAGGGAACCTCCTCTTTTACCTTTGGGTGAGGTCATAAGAATGGACCTCTTAGGGTACCTGTCTCCCCGGACCACCCGATATCAGACATCCCATGGTTTGTCAAACTGTGTACTGAATTACTGATCTGTAAGAAACCATACGTATACAAGATTTTATAAAACCTAAAAGCTTTTGTTGGATTCTATTTTATTGTGTAAGTACATAAGATAAATCATACACGTTATATACATAAATATACAGACACATATAGATATCCGGATAAAGATCAAAGACATTATGTAGATGTACAACACCATAAATAAGTCAAGGTTATTTTGTACTGAAAGGTATTTATGTTCTATGGTAAGAAAACGTATCAAAGTAGGAGTCACTCAGATCCTATGTCCGAAGGACAATTTCGAGGTGATAAAAAGGGAAATAGGGAAAGAAGTACCTACCAGGTGTGGAAGTGGATTCCCGGGTCTCGGACGTTTTGTAAGGATGACGGGTCTCGGAACGTAGGACGTACCAAGGTCCACAAAGTGTGGTAGACCCACTAAAGAAATGTTTCCGGGACGTCCCCACTCCTTAACATTTAGTGAGGAACCGTAAAGGTTTCCCAATTGTTTTCCATACCTTTAGGATAATCGTAACGGACTCTTGACCGGTCGGGGGTAGAAAGAATAGACCTCTAAAACTATCGTACTACAGAGATATCTTACCTTTGTCCGGGTTTTCCTTCTATTTCTACGTTACCATTTCCAATCTTTTACGGTTATTTTAATCAGATTCTTTATACGTCTGTAATACCGACGGAAACTGTACACTTCTTCCTTCTTACCTTTTAAAGTCCTTCCTCTACTTAATTACATCGTAAATGACGAGACCTGTAATTCGAGAATACGAACGTTGTTTTACTAACACTTTGTGTGAACTCTAAACAGGCTATGAATGGAAGAGTCTGAAGGGACTAAAGATCTTAAGTAAACATAAACCAAACATTTCATAACTCTGTATCGTTTTATGTAAAATTCTCCACAATGAAAACGACTATTAGTAAATTCAAAAATAAGAAGGAAAGTAAAATGTTGGAATCATAGTGATTATAGACACTAAAACTTCTATTACGTTTTTTAAAAATATATGTATCTCATAGAATACCTTTAAAACAGTCCCGGAGACGAGATTGAAGACACCGGGTTACCTTCTATCAGAAGTAGTTATAAGGACAGTTATGACAGTTGACTTTTTCTTTCGTCTTACACTCTCAACACTCAATTCAAAATAAACCCCGGATTGCTTCAGATACTTGCGTCCTCCTCTTCCTCTGCTGTCTTCTACTCTCCCAACCTACCGTAGTAGCTGAGTTACCTGTACTCAAACTCATTTGAGACCCTCAACCTCTCCCAGTCCCTTCGGACCGTACGACGTCAGGTACCCCAACGTTTCACATCCTGCACTGACTCGCTGACTTGACTTGACTTGACTTGACTCCAGATAGTGGACCCTCTGTCACAGTTGATTCTTTGCTACATGTTGAACTCTCAATTCAAAATAAACCCCGTTTTACTTAATGTGGAAAATCCGGGGTATTCACCCGACAACAGAATTGTAGCCCATACTTGTTGTGTTCACGATTGTTTCGTTTTCCGATGACCGTTTCCCACGGGTTCGACTCTCGTCGTCCCATTCCCTTGGGTCTTGACGAGACGGTACACCGAGTGTCAGAGTCCAAAATGCCATTACTACAATCGAAAGGCCCAACAGAGACCGGTCAGTAGGACGACCTAAGATCACACTCCTAAAGACCCTCCAACCGTTCTGTATAGTATAGGAGTAAGAAGGAAAACCGGGGAGATTTTAAGAAGGTCCAATAACAATGTTCTGTTTAACACTTGACCACAGAGGAGGGAGGAAAACCGAGGAGTGTGTAAGAGGAACAATCAAAAGATGTATGAAATAGTCCTGGGTGACAACACTCTGTTGAGTCCATTCACCAATAATAAAATGGACTGGTTCTCCCCCGCTAAAGTCAGCTGGTAGAACCTTTAGTTTACTAAGGGTTCCTTATATGTATTCTCTATGTCTTTATTTGTCCAGGACAGTTTAACCTTTTTTTTTTACTCAAACGAGTTTAAGTACGGGGAACTCAACTACTACGGTAGGTGGGAAGAGTAGGAGACAACGGGGAAGAGGAGGATGGAAGTTAGAAAGGGTCGTAACCCCAGAAATGGTCACTCAGTCGAGAAACGTAGTCCACCGGTTTCATAGTCTTAAAGTCGAAGTCGTTGTCAGGAAGGTCACTTCTAAGTCCTGACTAAAGGAAATCCTACCTGACCAACTTAGAGACGACAGGTTCCCTGAGAGTTCTCAGAAGAGGTTGTTTTGTAAGACTTTCGTAGTTAAGAAACCACGAGTCCGAAGTAATACTAGGTTGACAACGTCCTTCCCCCGGGGAAGGTCCCGGGCTTTGACCCGAGAACAGATTGTGAGCCTTTACTTAACAGACTCCTCTGTGTACACGACAGTTTCGTTCTCTAAAATAATCCTTTCCCGTAGGCCCACCTCTGGTCATCCCATTCCCTCGGGTCCTCTTGACGAGACGGTGCACCGAGTGTCAGAGCCCTAAATACCACTACCGTAATCAAAGGCCCAGCAGCAGAAACCGGTTAGTAAGATTAAGTCTCAGAAAGGACCACCACGTGCGTAGCGAGTCGGTTCTACCTACGATCGCTCTCCTTAAGACCCTTCACCTGCCTGTGCGCCACAGAGGAAACCTGGAAAGGGCTTGAGAAGACCAACCACCACCGAATAATCAAGGTATAAGGAATAGTTCTAGGGGACAGTATTTTATTGAGTACGTTTAGCAATAATACCACGGACAGGTCCCACTCACCAAAGTTAGTAACACGAAGGGGATTATCAAAATCCGTATGTAACTGTACTTAGTCGGTACCCACATGTACAGAAGGGGTAGGATTTGGGGGGAGGGTGCAGGAAGGGGTAGGGTAGGGAGACGTAGTAGGGTCACGTGGTCCGGACTCGTGGGACAGAGTACGTACCTTGGACCTGACCGCTAGACAAAGTGTATACTATTATATGTACCACGTTGCGATAAGAGAGTCTAGTAGACTGGGAGCGGAAGAGGGTTTCAGGTTTTCTGACAAGATATGTAGACACAGAGAAAACAAAGAAAACGTAAATAAAGACGGGATTCAAAATACTAAAGAAAGGAAGATGCTTTGGACCCAAAGAAGTAAAGAAGGAAAAGATCAACGAAATCCACAATCAAGTCAAGTCAAGTCAACGAGTCAACACAGGCTGAGAAACGTTGGGGTACTTAGCGTCGTGCGGTCCGGAGGAACAGGTAGTGGTTGAGGGCTTCAAGTGAGTCTGAGTGCAGGTAGCTCAGTCACCACGGTAGGTCGGTAGAGTAGGAGCCGGCAGGGGAAGAGGAGGACGGGGGTTAGGGAGGGTCGTAGTCTCAGAAAAGGTCACTCAGTTGAGAACCGTACTCCACCGGTTTCATGACCTCAAAGTCGAAATCGTAGTAAGGAAGGTTTCTATAGGGTCCCGACTGGAGGAAGTCTTACCTGACCAACCTAGAGGAACGTCAGGTTCCCTGAGAGTTCTCAGATGAGGTTGTGGTGTCAAGTTTTCGTAGTTAAGAAGCCACGAGTCGGAAGAAGTGTCAGGTTTAGAGTGTAGGTATGTACTGGTGACCTTTTTGGTATCGGAACCGATTTGCCTGGAATCAGTCGTTTCATGATAGAGAGGAAAACTTATACGACAGATCCAACCAGTATTGAAAAGAAGGTTCCTCATTCGCAGAAAATTAAAGTATATCATCATTGGTAGACGTCACTAAAACCTCGGGTTTTTTTATTTCAGACTGTGACAAAGGTGACAAAGGGGTAGATAAAGGGTACTTCACTACCCTGACTACGGTACTAGAAGCAAAAGACTTATAAATCGAAATTCGGTTGAAAAAGTGAGAGGTTAAAGTAAAAGTAGTTCTCCGAAAAATCAAAGAGAAGTGAAAGACGGTGTTCCCACCACAGTAGACGTACAGACTCCAATAACTATAAAGAGGACCGTTAGAACTAAGGTCGAACACGAAGAAGGTCAGGTCGCAAAGAGTACTACATGAGACGTATCTTCAAGTCATTCGTCCCACTGTTATATGTCGGAACTGCATGAGGAAAAGGATAAACCTTGGTCAGACAACAAGGTACAGGTCAAGATTGACAACGAAGGACTGGACGTATGTCCAAAGAGTTCTCCGTCCAGTCCACCAGAGCATAAGGGTAGAGCTAGTCTTAAAAGGTGTCGAATAACACTAGGTGTATCAGTTCCGAAACCGTATCAGTTATTTCGTCTTTATCCACAAAAAGACCTTGACAGAACGAAAAAGGTACTAGGCAGTCTACAACCGTTAAACTAGAGACCAAGGAGACGAAAAAGATTTTGGTCGAACTTGTAGTCCCTCAAGTGCCAAGTGTATAACGACTTCGGACCGAACCTCTTAAAACTCGTAATGAAATGGTCGTACACTCTACTCCCGTTAACACGTCATCAAACTCGTAAGAAGCCGTAACGGAAAGAAATCCAAACCTTACTTTTGACTGGAAAAGGTCAGGACACCGGTGACGACTCAAAAGGTTGAAACGACAGTATAACTCACGTCGTGAAAGTGTCGTAGTAGAAAGTCCTAAACTTTATCGAGTTGACCTTAAGGTAGTGGAGTTTATCGAAACAAGTACCACTACGAAAGATTCCGGGTGAACTGAAGTGTAAGGTCCTACAGACCGAGATCTACTCACTAGTGTGGTAGTACTAATAGACCCAGCACTTCTAGTAAAAACATGTGAAGAAGATACATAAGAACGGTGGAGAAGAATTATAGAAGACGAAGACAATCCAGGTATGGTAAAGACAGGAAATAACTCGGGTTGAACCGTACTTTATAAGGCAACCACAGAGATTAAAAGAACTTCTCTAGAGATCAGAAAGGGTAAGACAAGAAAAGGAGATAAAGAAACGTAACTAGCGACTTCTTCCGAAAGAATAGAGAAGAATGATAAGAAACCTTTAGACGTAAGTCTACGAATATAGAAAGAAAAAGAGGAAACGAAAACTGAAAAAAAAAAAGTCCATTCAGACATACCGATACTTGGAAGGGAAATCGTGACGAAAATGTGAAAGGGTATCCAAAACCCAACAACATAAAAGTACGCAAAGATACGTCTAAAAAAAAAAAGAAGATATGGGTAGTGAAGTACCCTTTATATACCCCTTTGTCACCTTTGTCACAGTCTGAAATAAAAAAACCCGAGGTTTTAGTGACGTCTACCACTGACGTCGGTACTTTAATTTTCTGCGAATGAGGAACCTTCTTTTCAATACTGGTTGGATCTATCGTATAAGTTTTCACTCTGTAATGAAACGGCTGACTCCAGACAGATCAGTTCCGATACCAAAAAGGTCACTAGTACATACCTACACTCTCAACCTGACACTTCTTTCGACTCACGGTTTCTTACCTACAAAAACTTGACACCACAACCTCTTCTGAGAACTCTCAGGGAACCTGACGTTCCTCTAGGTTGGTCAGGTAAGACTTCCTCCAGTCGGGACCCTAAAGAAACCTTCCTTACTACGATTTCGACTTTGAGGTCATGAAACCGGTGGAGTACACTTCTCAACTGAGTAACCTTTTCTGAGACTACGACCCTCCCTTACCTCCGTCCTCCTCTTCACCTGCTGGCTCCTACTCTACCGACCTACCGTAGTGACTGAACCTGCACTCAGACTCACTTGAGGCCCTCAACCACTACCTGTCCCACCGAACTGTACGACGCTAAGTACCCCAGCGTTTCTCAGCCTGTTCTGACACGCTGACTTGACTTTACTTGACTTGACTACTACAACCAATGAGTCTTCGTACAACAAATCGGAGGTCTACAACCTTAAAAATCATCAAAAGAAAAAAAGGACATTAACTGTCGATTAGAATGACGTAACACCAGTATTTTCTACTAACCTTACTAAAGTCAAAAAAACTTAAACCGTTCCGACCTAAATACCGGATCCTAGACTAGATAGTACCTCTTCCAAGACACACGTGAACTCTTTTTCACTTTAAGTAACAAAAAATCACTTTATAGGAAATCTATAGTTAATACAGATTGACCAGGTAACACAGTAAATTTCAAACA
>SJYO01043395.1:0-70000 GCA_006410555.1 Capra ibex | reverse complement strand
TACACGGACTACCTTCTCTAAGCGTACTACCTTTCTTACGTCCTTAGTTCGGGAAACCTTTGTCCGAACCTAAATTCACAGTTCTATTTGACGTCTATAAAGTTTGACCACCATATTAAAGACTCTTATTACTTCAACTCTCCAGACAGTTGTTGTCAAAGAGTAAAAGTGGTGAAGTTTCTTAAGGAGGAACACAGGTTTGGTCACAAGGATTATATATACCCTTACTAAAATACTTAGGAAGTCATCATAGCGTTCTGGACTTTCGTGTGTCCCTTTTTGGAATGTTTACACTACTCACACCGTTCCGGAAAGTACATTTCAGTTAGGAAAATTCAGTAGTCTTTTAAGTATGACCTCTCTTTGGAATGTTTACACTACTCACACCGTTCCGGAAAGCACATTTCAGTTAGGAAAATTCAGTAGTTTGTCAAGTATGACCCGTCTTTGGAATGTTTACACTACTCACACCGTTCCGGAAATGACTGTCGAGTTTGGAGTCCTCTGTAGTCTTTTAAGTATGTCCTGTCTTTAATAAATTTACACTATATACACTGTTTCAGAAGTCGGTTTTACGTTTGGAACGACCAGTAGTCTCCCAAGTATGACCTCTCTTTGGAATGTCTACACTACTCACACCGTTCGTGAAATCCGTTGGAAGTGTCAAGTCTACAGTATTCTCTAATGTATGACCTCTCTTTGGAATGTTTACACTACTCACACCGTTCCGGAAATGAGTGTCCAGTTTGGAGTCCTCTGTATTCTTTTAAGTATATCCTTTCTTTAATAAATTTACACTATATACACTGTCTCAGAAGTCGGCTTTACGTGTGGAACGACCAGTAGTCTCCCAAGTATGACCTCTCTTTGGAATGTTTACACTACTCACACCGTTTCGGAAAGCACATTTCAGTTGGGAAAATTAAGTAGTCTGTCAAGTATGACCTCTCTTTGGAATGTTCACACTACTCACACCGTTCCGGAAATGAGTGTCGAGTTTGGAGTCCTCTGTATTCTTTTAAGTATGTCCTTTCTTTAATAAATTTACACTATATACACTGTTTCAGAAGTCGGCTTTACGTTTGGAACGACAAGTAGTTTCCCAAGTATGACCTCTCTTTGGAATGTTTACATTACTCACACCGTTCGTGATATCAGTGAGAAGTGTCAATTATTCAGTATTCTCTGAAGTATGACCTCTCTTTGGAATGTTTACACTACTCACACCGTTCCGGAAAGCACAATTTTGGAAGGAAAATTCAGTAGTCTGTCAAGTATGGCCACTCTTTGGAATGTTTACACTACTCACACCGTTCCGGAAAGCAGTTTTCAGTTGCGAAAATTCCGTAGTCTGTCAAGTATGACCTCTCTTTGGAATGTTTACACTACTCACACCGTTCTGGAAAGCACAATTTCGGAAGGAAAATTCAGTAGTCTGTCAAGTATGACCTGTCTTTGGAATGTTTACACTACTCACACCGTCCTGGAAAGCACATTTCAGTTAAGAAAATTCAGTAGTCTGTCAAGTATGACCTGTCTTTGGAATGTTTACACTACTCACACCGTTCGTGAAATCAGTCGGAAGTGTCAAGTATTCAGTATTCTCTAAAGTATGACCTCTCTTTGGAATGTTTACACTACTCACACCGTTCCGGAAAACACATTTCAGTTAGGAACATTCCGTATTTTGTTAAGTATGACCTCTCTTTGGAATGTTTACAATACTCACACCGTTCCGTAAAGTACATTTCAGCTAGGAAAATTCAGTAGTCTGTCAAGTATGACCACTGTTTGGAATATTTACACTACTTACACCGTTCCGGAAATGACTCTCGAGTGTGGAGTCCTCTGTAGTCTTTTATGTATGTCCCTTCTTTAATAAATTTACACTATATACACTGTTTCAGAAGTCGGCTTTACGTGTGGAACGACCAGTAGTCTCCCAAGTATGACCTGTCTTTGGAATGTTTACATTACTTACACCGTTCGTGAAATCAGTTGGAAGTGTAAAGTATTCAGTATACTCTAAAGTATGACCTCTCTTTGGAATGTTTACACTACTCACACCTTCTCAGAGACCAGTTTTTGGTGCAGAAGTTGGAGTAACCTCTTAAGTATGACCTCTCTCTGGAAAGTCTACACTACTCACACCGTTCAGGAAGTCAGTTTTAAGTGTGGAATGTTCAGTAGCGTGTTATGTATATCTCTTTCGAAAGTTTACAAAGCTCACACCTTTTAGGAAATGAGTCCAGAGTCGTGAGTGATTTGTAGTCTTTTAGGTATGTACTCTCTTTGTATACACTTACCATACTTATACCATTTTCAGAAGTTTTAAGTTTCAAATGTTTTGAGTGTGGGATTACAACCAGTCTCTCAAGTAGGATGACTCTTTGGTATGTTTATAGTACTCACACCGTTGTAGAATCCGAAGTACTCTTTTAAGTATGACCTATCTTCGGTCTATATATACATAAATAATCCAGAAATCTTGTACTTAAGTAAGATCTTTCTAAGGAGTGGTTAAATTGTTCACACACCCCCCTCCCTTTGTTTGGGATAGGAGTGTCGAGTGTAAAACGGTCATCATAGTCTCATAAATAGGACCTCTTTTGTGTGTCGTTACATTACACACACCGTTCCAGAATGGGTTTTCAGTGTTCTAACCCTGTATCACCTCGGTATGAAGGGTCTGACTCGTCAACACCGTTTAGGAAATGGAAAAAGTGATATACATAAGAGACTACTGAAATCAAGTCCATGAGTCGGAGACGTCATTCAGGTATAAACCTCTCTTCGATATCTCTAGAAAAGTACATTTTCTTTGGGCTTATTATTGAGTTGTTTCTACTAAGAAACCCTGTCATCAGGTGGTAGAAAAACCAGAGGACCGAAAGACTTATTTCAGTGATAAGGAACGGACTGTTCATCAGAGAGTCAAATAACCCGACAACACACACTCGAGATTCTCGAACCGAAACCATTATGTAACTAGTTTACGTAAACGATGTACGTAAAGTACTACCAGAGACCCTTCCTTAGTCACTCTACTTCCCCGGTTGAAGTAATCTATGCTAAGTAAGTGTAGACACAAAGGACCTTTTTGTGTGTCGGACTTAATGCTTTAAGTTATCACACACACTTAGTTGTTGTCCCTCCCGCCTTTTATTGCATTTTGATCCTGTACTGAGTACCAGTCATCCTAGTCCTTCGGGAAGGCATGTATCAGGTCGGACAATATTTTGTATGACAAGATGGTCGACTGGAACTTGTCTCATCCGTTCTACAATTTTCCTGAACCCAAAAGCATCCTCCTCTCCCTGTCAATGGTCCCTGACTACCACACGATCCTTACTACGTATCCTTTTCTCAGTACAAGAGGTAACCTATCTTTATTGACAACATACATACTAATTTCTTCTCAGTGAGAATAAACACCTTTAACTTCTGTCTCGACAGTGCCAGAAACATCTGGTCCTGGACCCCTGACCTCAACTACTCTTTTTCCTTCGTCCCCTGGGTTCAGAGCTCACTTTGTCCCAACGAAATAAACGTCTTTGTGTACAAATCATATAGAAGTTTGTTCCGTCGAAATCCGTCATTTTTTTTTTTTTTTTTTTTCCCGTTTTTGTTTCGGTTCGTTTATCGTTAGAACTTTCCCGGTCTTTCGTAAGGCATAGGACTCTTTCTCCCCGTATTGACTTATCTAATGGAAATTCATTTTTCAGTGCCTTCCCTCAGTGACTTTCTTTAGGTTCGTCCACGGGAAAGAGTACTGGAGTCAGGACTCTTACCGGACGTCGAGACGAGTAAGGACAAAAGGTTCTTGACCATTCCTTATCTCTCAGGAACTCTTTGCCGTTTGTCTTCTTTGATTGTAACCTAGGGAATTTCAACTTGCAGGGGACTGTCAAGGGGGAAAAAATAAAAAAGTACTAACCTCTACTGACATCTATGAAAACACTTTTTCCGGGACTGGTTCACTCAAACAAATCAAACTTGTTAAAATCAACTTTCCGCAGTCATATAATGTTTATGTTAGTGGTCCTATTAATAGTCGTAATATCAAGGTCTAGGTTATGATACACATTACGGAACTTTGGTAGAAACTCCCAGATCGGGTCTATTAACTAGTCGATCGACAAGTGATTCCAAAGGTTTAACAACCTTCTCCCATCTGAATCTTTTCCAAAGTTCCTAAAGGAAAACGTTGTTAACATGTAAATTCCTTCGTAATAATACGTATAGAACGTTTGCTTTAAACTAAACGAGGGTTAACATTCGTGATACCAACTCGACTTCTTTTCACTATGTTTTAACTCATCTTAAAGTTAGTGTTCAATTATTATGAACAAAAACATTTAGATAATTAACTAGAGGTTGGGTAACCTACCGACAAAAATTAAGGACTCAAAATAGAACTTGAAAAAGTAGACAGAGTTGGACTCACTGAGTATATTATTATACTCGTAGAAATCAGGTTAACACTTAGTTCAAAACACAAACTTCAAACATTTCGTTACAGACGCTGTCGTCATCACCACGTTTACCGACAATTGGGGTTTTACGGTTCTTAGTTGGTAGACTACTTAACGAATCTAGCAGTCTCATTAAATCACTTATTGACCCTCCGTTCAGAACGGTACCCTGGGAGAAAGGTCCCAGTAACCTTTAGATGACCGTTGGTGTCTGTTACAGCTCTAGCTTCTTAATTTTCTCTAAAAAATCTTTTTATCTCCTTAATTCATATGTCAAACGTTTATATGTTCAGTGTCTTACATTTCACAAGAATTTAAGACTCAAAGGATACTGATATTGTTTTCCTTCACCTTGTGTTCGAACATATTTTATACTTACTAATATTACCTTCCTTATCAATGACACTGATACTGACCAGGGACACTTTATAGGTCAGGTTCAAGGTTCAAAAAGTCATAAACCTCGTTCAAAGGTCCACAGGGTAACAAGTCCGGGTTAAGTAAATAACTCCTGCTAAACTCCCACTTCTCCACGGTAAGGCTACAGTTCGGTCCGTTCCTCAGGAAACAGTACCTTCACAAGGTAACTTGACAACCATTAGAAGGTACAATGAACTCATTGTATTAGTGTGTATCATGATAATTATAGTAGACTCTTCAATCTATTGGTGTATGGTATCCCAGGGGTTAGTTGTTACCACATTAATCGGTGTTTGTAATTAAAGGTACTAAATCGAACTGTAGATAGAGTTATTTGTCCTCATATAAATATCAGGAATATTCATTTGGGGAACGTAAGGTTGGAAACAGGAACAGGATCTCACAACCATCATAACCGTACCAAGAGTATTTTCCGGTCCCGTCATTTGTCAGATTCGTTACACGTCTTCAAGAAAAAACCTCCGTCCTACTTTCGGGTGCAAACAACTGATTGTAATTATGCATTAAGACGACCCGGGTACGTATTTCCTTCCTAAAATATCGGATCTCTTTACAATTAATTAGAAGGAAGAAGGAGTCCCACTCTCCCGGGGAGGTTCGAGACTCCTCCTCTGTATACATGACTCAGTAACCACCTACTGACCAGGATATAGACAGGTAAGATGTTGGACGTTATTTCCCCCCAATCCATATATTCGGGTTATTCACACCAATTAGTTCAATCGGACTCGCCCCCTTCCTTTTCGTTCGTTTCGTTCGTATCGTTCTTTTTATAAAAGACCTAAGACTCCGTAAGGGACAACTCTTTGGTCTAAAAGTCGAACTAATCATTTCCAAAAATAGACAGGCGTCCACCCCTCTAGTATTACAGTTACTGGAACTCACACCGCAAAGAATGTTTAAAAAGTTCAACGGTACCGAACATGACCTTTGAGGAGGAGGACCCCGAAAGTGGATACCCGCATGTCGGGGCCGTCCTAGGTCCCTATGGTAAACCTACTTGCCGTATCCGCTCCTCCCTCCTCTCTCTCTCTTCTTTCTTATCTCCGACTATAAGGAACCAAATGTGTCTTTCGGTTATTTCCGGGTCTGTTCCCTGAACCAGACAAGTACCTCCGACGTCCGTGGGAGAGTGGTCTCACTTCTGCGTCTCGCGGAAGAGCTAGCCCAGAATCTTCGGGTCCGTCTTTTCACTTGAGTTTCTCGGGGACACGAGGTTTACTAGTCGGACTTTTTCTCTCCCTCTCCCTCCCTCTTTTCCTTTCTCTTTCTTACTGTGCTCCTCTGGTTCGAAGCCACTCGTTCCGGACATTGAAATAAAAGTTTTCCTTGAAAATATGGGACTGAACATGTATCTCCCTTTACTTTTTACGTTTCAGTACGTCTCAATCGACTTTGTAAGGTCGTCAAACGGGAATAGCTTTGGTCCTAAAAAAAGACGTATGGAAAGGGTATTTGTTACAACACATGTAATAGAAGACCGGAACCTCCGGACACCTACAAAATACTGGGAGAAAACTATTTCCGACGAGTTGGTCTTTTGAATGAAAGGGAACTTCACAAAAAAGAAATCTAAAGATTAGATACAGTCGGAGTCTTTCACGATTTGTCCCAATGTAAGAGTGACTCGTTTCCACGTCACTCAATGTTGTTTCTTTCTTGGTCAATCGAGTTTCCAGACTACACCAATTAAGGTTCCGATGAACAAAAAGAATGTAAGGTTGATGTAATTGATAACGTCCACGTGTCACCTATTCCCTATACCCTTCAACCGTCGTTCATAACCAAGTTGTTACTTTAGGATGTGGTCGTGATAAGATCATTAAAAATTGAGAAACTTTCCGAGGTATAAAAATCTTACAAAATCCGAAGGGCACGGAGAGTACTAACCCTCCGACACTTGTTAGTGTACGCATCGACATTCTCAGACCTATTTGGACAGTCCGTTCGATCTTTCGGTAGTCTCCCGAAACTTGACTTTGTGAGGATAGTACGGGTCCTCTGAATAATCGATTTCGGGATTCAACTAAAAGAGGTCTCTTTCCACCAGCCCCTATCAGGGGTAATTACAGTCTTCTCAACTACTTTCCGTATTTTATCTAAGACCAAACCCCCATCTACGAGCTCGTCCAGTCCCCCCACGGAGTTCAGGACTAGGTGGAACGAGCAGTCCAGAGGAGACGTACTGGAACAGTACCCACCCTAGAGGGTACGACCGAGGGCCGTAAGTGGCAAAGAAGAGACAGAACTTACGACCACCGAGGGGATCCCGCCTAGAAGGTTTCTTCCTCGGTTGACTTAAGGAACCCAGGTAGACCTCTTTATGTTCGTATGGAGAAAGGGACATTATAATTAAAAGGTCTAAAGGTAACAAATCAGTTGGAAAGAACTATAGTTTACCCGTCTCCTTCCCTCCATAGGAAGTTACCGAGTTTTACAAAAAAACGAAAACAGTTTTATGGGGAACGCCATTCAATTTTTTAAAATTTTGGTTATTTCGACATAATCGTTATCAATATCCTAATTTCTTATATAACACAACCTTAGACAACCCCAGTAAATTACCTGGCCTCGGACCGCCAGACAACAACTGCTATTCTTTCTTTGTCTCTCTCTCTCTGTGTCCCTGACTTCGAGACCACCTCGTTTCCACGAAATTACTAGAAAGACACTCATATATATCCGACAACGTGTTCTTTAAAGAAAACTATTACTATTACTAGTCTTTTGGTTTGTGTCGTTGACAATGGTTCCCTTGTTCCCTAATTAATACCAGTGTTCCAGTCCTCTGTTAGGTATAGAGTTCTTTCTCCCAACTCTGATTCGTCGAAACAGTATTCGTCTTACAAATGACTTCCTCTAAGTTCGGACAGAGTAGGAGACTGGAGTCAGGACCCTCCAAAGACTGTTGTCTTTGACTATTCCCTGTCTCCTAAATACTCTTTGTCGTACATCCTTAGGAGGACAATCTGTAAGGGACTGTTAAGGGGGAATAAACAAATATTATTAACATTTTTCCCAAGACTGGTAAACTCAAACAAATCAAAATTGTTAAAAACGTACTTCCGTTACCATTTACTGTTTATATTAACAGGTCCGTTAGTGGTTTTAATGTCAAGGTCTGGGCTACGACACTCATTACGAAACTTCGGTAGGCGCACCCAGATCGGGTCTATTAACCAGTAGATCAACAAGTCGATTTCAAAGGTTTAATCACCTTCTCCCGTCTAAAAATCTTTTCCAAAGTTTCTAAAGAAAAACATTATTAACATGTAAGTCTCTCCGTAACAGTACATACAAAACCTTTACTTTAAACTAAACAAGGGTCAACATCCATGATAATAACTTAACTTGTCCTCGTTGTGTTTTAACTCATCTTAAGGTTAGTGTAAAATCGTAGTGGACAAAAACATGTGAATAATTAACCAGAGGTTGGGTAAACTACCGTCAAAAATCAAGGACATAAAGTAGAACTTATAGGAGTAGATAGACTCGGACTCACCGGTTGTATTATACTCGAGAAATCAGGTTAAAACCTATTTTAATACATAAACTTAACTCCAAACATTTCGTTACGGTCACTGCCGTCGTCACCACGTTTATCGATAATTAGGGTTTTACGCTTCTTAGTCGGTAGGTTACTTAGTAAATCCAGTGGTCTCGTCAAATCATTCATTGGTCCTTCGTTCAGGTCAGTACCCTGGAAAAATGGTCCTGGCGACCTCTAAATAACCATTGGTGTCTGATGCAGTTCTAGCTTCTTAGTTTTCCCTAAGTAAAGAATTCCTTTGTCTTCTAAATTCATATATTAAACGTTAAATATGTTCAATGTCTTGCATTTCAGAATTAACAGTTGAAGGATATCGATCTTGTTTTCCTTCCCCTTGCGTTTGAACATACTTTATACTGACTAATATTGCTTTCTTTATCAAAGACACTGATGTCAACCAGGGACACTTTACAGGTCAGGTTTAAGGTTCAAGAACCCACCTACGTCGTTCAAAGGTCTACAGGGTAACAAGTCCGGGTTAGACAAATAATTCCTGCTAAAGTCCTACTCCCCCACGGTAAGGTGGCAGTTGGTGGGTTCTTCAGGAAACAGCACCATTACAAGGTAACATCACAATCATTGGAGGATACGATGAACTCATCGTATTAGTATGTGTCACGACAATTATAGTAGACTCGTCAATCCATTGGTGTATGGTACCCCAAGGGTTAACTGTTAACATACTAATCGGTGTTTGTAATTAAAAGGACTAAACGGGACTGTAAACAGGGTTGCTTGGCCTCATATAAATTTCAAGAGTAAACATTTAGGAAACGTATCACAAGAAACAAGAAAGGGATTGAGAAAGGGATTTCAAAGTCATCATATTTGTACCAAGTGCCTGTTTCTTTCCCGTCATTTATTAGATTCGTCGTATACTTTCAGGAGAAAACCTCCGTCCCGTTTTCGGGTTCAAACAGTCTATTGCAAACACGTATTAAAACGACCCGGGTGTGTGTTTCCTTCCTGAAGTATTGGACGACCACGAGGACGATTCAGTGAAGTCAGCACAGGTTGAGACACTGGGGTATCTACCGTCGGGTGGTCCGACGGGACAGGGATCCTAAGAGGTTCGTTCTTGTGATCTCACCCAACGGTAAAGGAAGAGGTTACGTACTTTCACTTTTCACTTTCACTTCAGGGAGTCAGCACAGGCTGGGAGTCGCTGGGGTACCTGACGTCGAAAGGTCCGAGGAGGTAGGTACCATAAAAGGGCCGTCCTCATGACCTCACCCCACGGTAACGGAAGAGGTGAAGTACTGGATCTCTCTCTAATTAATCAAAGGGAAGAAGAAGTCCCACACTCCCGGGAAATTCCGAGGTCCCTCTTCCGTATACATACCTCAGTAACCAATTATACTAACCAGGAAAGAGACAGATAAGATGTTGGACTTCATTTCGCTCCAACCCATACATTCGGGTCATTCACACTAATTAATTAAGTCGAAATCGCCCGCCCCTCCGTGTTCGTTCGTTTCGTTCGTCCCGTTGTTTTTATAAAAGTCCTGAGGCTCCGTAAGAGACAACTCTTTGGTGTAAAAGTCGAACTAATAACATTCCCAAAAATAAACAGGGGTTCTCCCCTCTAGTATTCCAGCTACGGCGGCTCCCGCCACGAAAGACCTCTAGAAATCTCGGCGGTACCGGGAACAACCTTAAGGAAGGAGGACCCCAAAAACAACAGAGCGGAGATAGAACTTCCGGCCTCCGGGGTAACCCAGTCTAGAAGGCTTCTCCTTCGGTACACTCAAGCAACCTAAGTAGACCCCTTTATGTTCGTATGGGGAAAGGGACATTCTAATTAAAGGGTCTAAAGGTAACAAATAAGTTGGACAGAACCATGGTATACCCGTCTCCTCTTCTTCTCAGGAAGTTAAGGAACTTTACAAAAAGACGAGAACAGTCCTATAGAGGAACACCATGCAAATTTTTTAAATTTTGTTTATTTCGATATAATTGTTATCAATATCCGAATTTTTTTATATAACGTAGCCTTAAATCATTTCAGACGAGACCCATTCCTTCTATTTTCACAAGGACACATAAGGGGGAATAAATTAAAAAATAAACATCAAAGTCACACATTACACAAACAAATACAGAACACAAACACCTAATATTCCTTACAGACATTAGACAAATTATCTCTTACTTACATTTTTAACAAACTTGACGAATCTTTATATCCGTCCCGGTAACAGACTAAAATATCTAAATCCACAACAGTAATAACGTTTCATTCGATTGTCCACCCAATATTGTACAACACGTCAAAGTGGAGTCTCTCCACGCTGGGTATATTTTCTTCTTACACATAGCTAGTTCTGTATATTCTTCCTTCTCCTTCCTTCAAGTCCCGTTACTCAATGTAGGTAAACGGTATTTTAAGAGAAAGTAAACAGCATTTGGAAAAAATATACAAACATAAGTAGTAAAACAATCGGTAAAGAATTTAGAAAAATAATTTAGTATGTAGAATGTAATCGTTGATACTTCACAACACATAATCGTAACATATCTAACCACTTATATAAATATAATATATAATATTGCAAATAATATATATGTAAATATACATAAATAATTATCAGATTTTAGAGAAATCAAAAATACATTCTTTTTGAAAAACATTCTCCTTCAACGACGACAACGACGACGACGAAGATTCAGTGAAGTCAGCACAGGCTGAGACACGCTGGCGTATCTGTCGTCGGGTGGTCCGGGGTGACAAGGACCCTAAGAGGTCCGTTCTTGTGACCTCACTCAACGGTAAAAGAAGAGGTTACGTACTTTCACTTTTCACTTTCACTTCAGCGAGTCAGCACAGGCTGAGAAACTCTGGGGTACCTGACGTCGGTTGGTCCGAGGAGGTAGGTACCCTAAAAGGGCCGTTCTCATGACCTCACCCCACGGTAACGGAAGAGGTTCTCTTTCAATCACAAGTCATTAATTACAAAATTTTGGAATGAAATAAACCTTTACTGGATCGATAAATTATTTGAAAATAATAAATCAAATCATGTTAAAATACTTAAATTCAATGGGGTTAGGATTCTCTAATAAAATCTATCTGTAAAATTTTTATATTAATAAAAATTATCTCAAATAGATTTTCAACAGTAGAGTAAATATCTAAATATGTATATATATTTCTCAATGAAAAAACAACTCTTTAAATCAAATGGAATTTAGATCCGTGTTATTTTTATATTACAACTAAACTCTGTACAGAATTAATCTAATCGTTCGTTATTATAAATTAATATAAATATAAATTTATTTGTATATATTATAACTTATAAAAAGTCAAGTGCACTTGAACTTAAATTTATTTCGAGTAATTAAAGTATGATAGGTTTTTTTTTCTGTATGTAACTCTGTGTCTCTTAAAATCTATCTATATCAAAAGGCGAACTTTAAATTTTATAGAAAAACTATATATATATATATATAAAAAAAAAAAAGACTCAAGGTGGTTAAAAAAATACCGACCTCAGGGTCTATCTCACCCGACACATAGGTTTCATGTACTATTCTCAATTGAAATCCAAAAAAAGAAACAGGACAAAAACAAAGGGTCCGTCTTAACCTCGAGGTTTTTTCATAAAATTGTTTAATTGGAAAAAGATTGACGTACACATTCTTCTTGGCCAAAACGTTAAGGTTTTTTAAAATAAAATTAGTCAAAAAAAGACCTCAGATTTCTTATAGTACCGGTAAGTCACAGTTTTTATAGTAAAGAGGAAAAACATCAATGTCATATGATAATTACTATATACGTACTCCCTTAACGACAGTGTGACCTACATTTCGGAACCGATGTTTTAAAACTGTTTATCATCCTGACAATTCGTATAGAACTCCATTGTCTCAGATAACTTTAGAAAATACTCTGGACTACACTAATCCTTTTCCCTCTCTCTTTCACTGAGAGGGATCCAGATTTACCACATTTCCATATAAATTTTTCGTTAGAACATTTAGTCATTATTATTACACGGTTAAAACTCCTTATCATCATCCACTACCCTAGGGACCAACATCACGTGGGTACCCAAAGTATCTACATAATTGAAAAGATTCCAGACAATTCTCTACAGTAAACGGTCTAAAGAAAAAATAATATTTTTATCTCAAGGTTCTTCTCATTCTAAGGAGTTATACAAAATTAAGATTAACACATAGATATTCAAGAAATCATCGAACATTAAAAAGGAAGCATTCCCCGGTGACGAGACAGGTTTATCCGAGCAGTAAGAAGGTTCAATAAAATTAGTAACGAAACAATTTACTCGTCACCGGGGATCCTTTTTACACCTTACATATAAACTCAAACGGTAACGTATTCATTCAGGGAAGGATAATTTAATTCCCCACATAGATAGTGTATTCCAGCATTACAACGTCCGACCGGAAAACCAGGAAGTATACCCATCTAAATTTGTAAAACTATTTAAAGAACATGAAACCAAACTCTCTAAGGACGTCAACCGTTCTCTAAAAAACATATCCGGTCCTAAACCCGGTATTCACAAACCTTTATTATCATTATAGTCTAGGCCACAGCTCCTCTGGGCTTTTAGAACATGGTAATTAAAACTATAAATATAAACCAGCCTGTGTAAGTCTATGGTCTAAAAGTCTGGGCTTTTAGAACATGGTAATTAAAACTATAAATATAAACCAACCTGTGTAAGTCTATGGTATTCCTAACAAAAACTAGACATGACGACTTAGACGGACAGACATGTATAATCTCCTCAATTATCTTTACATTTTATTCATTAACCCTTTAAAACGGGGGGAAAACCTTAACGGTATCTTAGACTCTACTGCAGTATTAAACTTAAAAAAAAGAATATTAGTCTTAGTTAATAAAGTCCCACTTATTATTAAAGAAATCTTCAGTCTGATCTAACCGGTTCATATTCCGGTTTCCAAACAACCCCATCCCCAGGTATTTCAGACCATCCATAAGATCTTCCCTGATGAACTCCTTTTTCTTCTTTTAGTAAATCCCGACCATATAACTACCGTTGTGACGACTTACAACTTCCAAACTCCCTTTTCTACCTCAAACGGGGACCAAAAACAACTACCCCTGGGCGGGCCCCTCAGGGGTAGAAACTCAAAGGGCTTTGTCCCAAGGGAATTTGTAGTGTGAATCTAGTTATAAAAAATCGGGTTACATAGGGAAATACTGTAACTCCCGTCTGTGGACCTCCAAAAAATCATCAAAATTACAAAAGACACACCAAAAATCCCGTCAGGAAAAATTTGACCGAGAATAGAGGTTTTTGTTTTGTAGGAAGTAAGGGAAAAAATTTCCATTGTCGGTAACGAAGTCGATTATAGACGTAAAAGACTCAAAGACTAGGATTCAACGTTATTCGGAAGTTTATTATTGTAAGGGCCAGAGTACTTAACCTCGCTACCGAGAAACTGTGAGGACTAAGTGTAAGAGTATACGTTCGTTAAAAAGATTAACGTGAGAACAGAGAAGAGACTGTTGTAATACCCTCTATCGTTGAGGGTCAGATCAATTTTTTAGTCGTATCCGAAGTAATCCGGGAACATTATAGAAACACATCAATGAAAATCCAAGGGGAACTCCTCATTAAGCTAGGGTTCGAAGCTCCCGTTGAAGAAAGTTAACGAGTACGTTGTTTCCTCCCGTAACATAGACTCGAAAGTGGTTTAGTTTAACGGGTCATGGCCATGGCCAATTGTAAAATTTTCATCAAACCAAAACCCCTCACGGTCGAGCTCGTAATCTTAACCGTACTAGAGTCCAGTCTAGAACTTTGGTGTAATAGGTAACTTCTATAAAAACACCAAATTCTTCTCGAAAATGGTTTTAAGCGTTTAGAATGCCTTATGTTAAAGGTTATCTTCTACGGTATCGTAAATCTTCAAGAAATCATTTTCCATTTACTCCCGGTATGTGTCAATGTCGGAAAAAGTAGACAACGTACACTCTTTTTGATTACGGAAGCATAACGCCATAATCAACGGGAACTCGTATTTGTAAAGGATTGTGTCCTTTCCGGTTTTCTAGTAGCCGGAGTCTCTGAGCTCTAACGTTTCGGTCATTTAGTCTTTCGGAAGTAACACTTCCTGTTACTCACCTAGCAGACAAGAGTATTTATACTCACACACAATCCCCGAATAGTAACAGTAGTTTTTTTCATAACAACCGAAACAACAGTTTCTCTCGTAGTCTTCTTAGTAGTAGTCTAATTAAAACAGGAGATTAACTCCCCTGCAAACCAAAGTACGGACAATGTTCTTCTTCTCCTCCTCGTGAACCCTGTCGGTCTCGTCCCTACCACCCTTGCAAAACTTTATAAAATACAACGACATTAACCCGGAAGACATTTCAGAATAGTACATTAAATATAAGCATATTACTCGTAAGGTGAACAACTGCTTATGGTCCCCCCGATCTTAACGGAACTTTACCGTTCTAGTGCCCAAATTACTCCCTGTTGTTCCCGGTCTTTAAATAACCTTATAAAAGAGGGACAGAACGTCGAACAAGTTGTATAAGAAATCGGACCGAGGTTTAAAGATTTAGCTTTGACGGAAGTAGTCCCTTGGTCCCCAATATAAATTGGTGACAAACCTCTGTTCGGAGATAGGTAACTACGTTTTGGCTTTCAGGAACTTGGAATTTATTTACTACTTCCTTTCATCTTTTCACCACCCCGAAAGGTCGGCAAACAGGATATTGGGACGTGAATGGCTGGAGGCATCCAGGATTACCAGTGAGGCAGGTGAACGGTTCCCACAAGTGGTCCAGGGACAAGTCCGCGATGAACAGTGGTAGAAACATCTGGTCCTGGGCCCGTGACCTCGACTGCTCTTCTTCCTGTGTCCCCTGGGTTCAGAGCTCACTTTGTTCCCACGAAACAAACTTCTTTGTGTGTACAAAGATATAGAAGTATGTTCCGTCGAAATCCGTCATTTTTGTAACTTGTTTTTGTTTCGGTTCGTTTATTGTCAGAAGTTTCCCGGTCTTTCATAAGGTATAGGACTCATTCTTCCCGCATTGACTTATCTAATGGAAATTCATTTTCCAGTGACTTCCCTCAGTGACTTTCCTCAGGTTCGTCTACGGGAAAGAGTACTGGAGTCAGGACTCTTGACGCACGTCGAGACGAGCAAGGACAAAAGGTCCTTGACTATTCCTTATCTCTCAGGAACTCTTTGCCGTGCGTTTTCTTCTTTTATTGTATAACCTAGAGAATTTCAACTTGCAGGGGATTGTCTCGTTAATAAAACTCTTAGTTTAAACTAACTTTGGTCCTATAAACATACACATACTTAGTGTAAATTGTCGACAGCAATGGTAAACCATGACAACATAAGTTTCTTGATGTAAGACTTATATAGTTCCAAAGGACAAAGGTACTTATTTTATCTTTGTGAACACAGTATTGGGTCCTACTTAACACAATAAGGTAGTTGTGTCAAAATAGAGTGAAGTCATGAAACATTGCCGTCGATTCTTCCGTCGTAATCCGAGAGTCCAAATTTATTTAGATCTTATCAGAGACCAATGACACCTTAGTTTGTTCCATTTCAAACCCCCAATGTATCAGTATTAAACATTGATTTTAATGAGAGAGACGTGAAATATGGTCTTGTAAGTATACTGACATTAGGTTTATCGTGTCGTCACGTAAAATCTGGTTAAAAGTAATTACACGTTTTTAACGTAGTTTATTTGAATTTCCAGATTAAACGAATTAATAAAATCAAAAATAAAACCGACACGACCCAGAAACAACGACGTAGGTTTCCAAGAGATCAACGACACACACAACCGAAAAGAACAACCCGTCGTGTTGGAGATCTACGCTCCCGAGTTATCAACGTCGAGTGTCCTAGATTTCGTACCTGAGTCATCCACGTCGTGTACGACAATTAACGGACACCGTACACCTAGAAGAGTCTGGTTCCTACCTTGGACATAGCAGACGTAACTGTCCACCAAAGAATTGGTGACTTGGTAACCCCTTCAAGGATTAATCGCAATGACTTACTGACTACGTAACCCGTCTTAAGTTGGACCATTCACCGACGAGGTTCCTCGGACTGTGTCACCTGTCAGAGTCCTACAACTCCCATAAAAGTACACGTAAAACTAACACATAGATCATGTCTAAAAACCGAACAGGAATGATACTTCACAAACCTATACCCGAGAACCACAAAGAATCTGAACCCACTTACAAAGGAAAGGGTCTAATCTCACCAAAGTCGGCAAAAGAGGAGGATTCTAGAAAGGACAGAAGACCCTGAGGATGTCTCGTTTATAATCACCGAAGAACAGGGTCTCCAGAGAATTTTACAGGAGGAAAATAAGAAAAAATAAGACAAGTCATCACTACTAAAAGTCATAAGAAAGAAGATTGAGTGACTACACAAAAGACGGAGTAAATCGGACAAGACTAAGTAAAATCAAAGACCCAAACAAACAAAAAAAAAAAAAAAGGGAAGTAAATGATATAAGAAGTCAAGACAAACCAACCAACAAAATAAAAGGTTCAAAAGTAATGTCTGAAGAGTAAAGAGTCCAGCACATAAGAAGAGGGTTTCATGACCTCAAAGTCGAAATCGTAGTCAGGAAGGTTTCTTGTGGGTCCTGACTAGAAATCTTACCTGACCAACCTAGAGGAACGTCAGGTTCCCTGAGAGTTCTCAGAAGAGGTTGTGGTGTCAAGTTTCGTAGTTTAGACCGCGAGTCGAAAGAATTATCAGGTTGAGAGTGTAGGTATGTAATGATGACCTTTTTGGTATCGGAACTGATCTGTCTGGAAACAACCGTTTCATTACAGAGACGACGAATTATAAGACAGATCGAACCAGTATTGAAAGGAAAGTTCCTCGTTCGCAGAAAATTAAAGTACCGACTTTAGTGGTAGACGTCACTAAAACCTCGGGTCTTTTTATTTCAGACTGTCAAAGGTCAAAGATGACAAAGGGGTACTTCATTACACTAACGTACGGTACTAGAATCAAAAGACTTACAACTCGAAATTCGGTTGAAAGTGTGAGAACAGAAAGTGAATTTCTTTGAGAAATCACGAAGTGAAAGACGGTATTCCCACCACAGTAGACGTATAGACTCCAATGACTATAAAGAGGTTCGTTAGAACTAAGGTCGAACACGAAGAAGGTCAGGTCGCAAAGAGTACTACATGAGACGTATATTCAATTTTTTCGTCCCACTGTTATGTGTCAGAACTGCATGAGGAAAAGGATAAACCTTGGTCAGACAACAAGGTACAGGTCAAAATTGATAACGAAGGACTGGACGTATGTCCAAAGAGTTCTCCGTTTAGTCCATCAGACCATAAGGGTAGAGAAAGTCTTGAAATGTGCCAAAGAACACTAGGTGTGTCAGTTTCCGAAACCGTATCAGTTATTTCGTCTTTATCTACAAAAAGACTTTGAGAAAACGAAAAAACTACTAGGTCACCTACAACTGTTAATCTAGAGACCAAGGAGACGGAAAAGATTTTGGTCGAACTTGTAGTCCCTCAAGTGCCAAGTGCATAACGTCTTCCGACCGAAGCTCTTAAAACTCGTAATGAAATGATCGTACACTCTACTTATGTTAACACGACATCAAACTCATAAGAAACCGTAACGGAAAGAAACCTTAACCTTACTTTTGACTAAAAAAGGTCAGGGCACCGGTGACGACTCAAAAGGTTTAAACGACTGTATAACTCACGTCGTGAAAGTGTCGTAGTAGAAAATCCTAAACTTTATCGAGTTGACCTTAAGGTAGTGGAGGTGATCCAAACAAGTTACATTAAGAAGGATTCCGGGTCGACTGAAGTGTAAGGTCCTACAGACCGAGATCCACTCACACTCACTAGTGTGGAAGCACTAATAGACACAGAACTTCTAGAAAAAAACATGTGAAGAAGACACATAAGAACGGTGGAGAAAAATTATAGAAGACGAAGACAATCCAGGTATGGTAAAGACAGGAAATAGCTCGGGTAGAAACGTACTTTATAAGGGAACCATAGAGATTAAAAGAACTTCTCTAGAGATCAGAAAGGATAAGATAACAAAAGGAGATAAAGAAACGTAACTAGGGACTCTTTCCGAAAGAATACAGAGGAACGATAAGAAACCTTGAGACGTAAGTCTACAAATGTAGAAAGGAAAAGAGGAACCGAAAAACGAAGAGAAGAAAAGTGTCGATAAACATTCCGGAGGAGTCTGTCGGTAAAACGAAAAAACGTAAAGAAAAAGAACCCCTACCAGAACTAAAGACAGAGGACATGTTACAGTGCTTGGGGGCAGGTATCAAGTAGTCCGTGAGACAGTTAGTCTAGATCAGGGAATTTAGATAAAGAGTGAAAGTGACATATCAGTATTCCACAAACTAAATCCAGTATGGACTTACCAGATCACCAAAAGGGATGAAAGAAGTTAAAGTCAGACTTAAACCGTTATTCCTCAAGTGCTAGACTCGGTGTCAGGCGAGGGCCAGAACGAAACGACTGACATATCTCGAAGAGGTAGAAACCGACGTTTCCTATATTAGTTAGACTAAAGTCACAACTGGTAGACAACTACAGATACGCATCTCAGAAGAGAACACGTCAACCTTATCCCACAAACGATACTGGTCACGCAAGAGAACCGTCTTGACAATCGGAAAGGGGACGAAGTAAGACATGAGGTTCCGGTTTAAACGGACAATTAAGTCCACAAAGAACTGAAGGATGAAAACGTAAGGTCTTCCCAAATCTATCTTTTCTCTTTACAAAGTCAAACACATATTTTATATTAAAATGGTTTAACGACAGTATTAATCAAAATCTCCTTCCAAAAAAAGGAATGTGGACCTATTGTGTATAAGTTTGGTCATTAAAAAGTCTATGTTTGGTATTTTCAATATTCGTATAAGTAGTCAGGAAGACAATTCGAAACACTTCAGTAGTCCAAAAGGTAATCTTAGGAATGGGTCAAGTCTTGGACCTTAAATAGGTTTTCAGGAAAGATATTCAGAAGAACTTCTCGTTCATAAAAACGTTTTGAACTAATCACAATACTATTATAAAACTTTATCATTAATCTTAATTTGGACTATTGTAAAATGGGTTCGTATAGTCTTAAAATCGTCGTGGTATACCAAAGAGGCTATAGATATAATCATTGTAAATGGTATGTTATATTGGGCTCTGAATAATGAGTGAACTGTTATGAACAGTACAGTAAGACATATCTTTTACTCGGATTAATGACATTATAGAGAGAAACCCCAAAAAGTCCCCGGGAGACTTCGTAGGGTTTCAATCGATCTTTAGTTCAAGAAGTAATGTTACTGAATCCTTCAAAACAGTTGTTTATAGTTTATCCAAATCTTGTGAGTCAGTCTATCCTAATATCCAGTAACACTTTGTTCTCGATAAGTATATCGGTTTCATTGTTACTTTCTAAAGTCTTGTCTAGTAAATTCTCTATTTCTTTGAAATTAGATAATAGTTTCCGTCAAGTGGTAGACTTCTTTTCCACAATAGAATTGTCCATCTTTTCGATTTTAGTTTAAAACGTTGTCTGTCTTTTCGCTTTAAGTTTCGATTTATTAAAAATGAAATAAATTTTCCGTTTGTCAATTTAAATAAAATGTGAAAAATTTGGTACATGTTTTGAGTGAAGAGTACCAAGTGAAAAGCGTTTGGAATAGTGAAAGACATGGGTAATGAAACAAGAAGCTAGGATTTTTCGGTGGACATTCAGTCCGAATGAAGCAAAGGGAAGCGTTTTACGTTAAGGTAAGGAGTATGGAAATGACTTTTGTGTGAAGGATGAAAGGAACTCGTTGGTACTTAACTGAAAAAAAAAAAAAAANAGGTAAGGAGTATGGAAATGACTTTTGTGTGAAGGATGAAAGGAACTCGTTGGTACTTAACTGAAAAAAAAAAAAAAACCGTTCAACCAGGTAAAAATTATGACTCAGTTTTCTTCGACAAAAAGTGGAGGGTTTTACGGGTGGGGAAGAACTCCAATTGTACAAAGTCTTAAAATTCATTTGTCAACGACACTGACCCATTTCAACGGGGTCCAGGTAGGAGGTCCTTGACGATAGTAATAGCCGTTACGGTCAGAAGTTCCCCCTATAGTCGGACCTAGACGAGACATTAATAACGTCTCGAGGTTAAACGAAATCGGTACAGGTGTCAAGGTGAGAGAGTACGTATAAATGATCTAGTCACGTAGGTGGATACGCGAGAAAGAAAAAAATTAAATTTAAATAAATAAAATTAACCTCCGAGTAAGTACATACCTACACTCTCAACCAGACACTTCTTTCGACTCGTGGCTTCTTGACTACGAAAACTTGACACCAAAACCTCTTCTGAGAACTCTCAGGGAACCTGACGTTCCTCTACGTCGGTCAGGTAAGACTTCCTCTAGTCGGGACCCTAAAGAAACCTTCCTTACTACGATTTCGACTTTGAGGTTATGAAACCGGTGGAGTACGCTTCTTAACTGAATAACCTTTTCTGAGACTACAACCCACCAACCCCCGTCCTCCTCTTCCCCTGCTGTCTCCTACTCTACCGACCTACCGTAGTGACTGAGCTACCTGCACTCAGACTCACTTGAGACCCTCAACCACCACCTGTCCCTCCGGACCGCACGACGTTAAGTACCCCAACGTTTCTCAACCTGTGCTGACTCGCTGACTTGACTTGACTTGACTAACATAACGAAAACGGTATGTAGTTGTACTCAGGCGGTGCCCACATGTGCACAAGGGTTAGGACTTGGGCGGAGGGTGGAGGGAGGGGTATGGTAGGGAGACCCGGTAGGGTCACGTGGTCGGGGTTCGTAGGACATAGGACGTAGCTTGGACCTGACCGCTAAGTAAAGAATATACTATAATATGTACAAAGTCACGGTAAGAGGGTTTAGTAGGGTGGGAGAGGGAGAGGGTGTCTCAGGGTTTCTGACAAGATATGTAGACACAGAGAAAACGACAGAGCGTATGTCGCAATAACAATGGTAGAAAGATTTAACGTATATATAAACAGTCATATGACCTAACCACAAAAAGAAAGACCGAATGAAGTGAGACATATTAGCCGACGTCAAAGTAGGTGGAGTAATCTTGACTAAATTTACGTAAGAAAAATCACCGACTCATTATGAGGTAACACACATACATGGTGTCGAAAGAATAGGTAAGTAGACGACTACCTGTAGATCCAACGAAGGTAGGTAGGTGGATACGTGGGAAATGGCTACTTCGGGACTCCATGGCAAGACCGAGGACACTCGACAACGTTCATTAGAACTTAGTGTAACCAGAGTGACAACCGACACTATAGCTGTTTAAGGATTTCGGGAACAAACTTCCCGTCAACTGACTCCTCGAGGACTCAGGACGTCATCCCTGTCCAACCGTACTACTTGTGCTGGTTGAAGGGTCTGACCTAGAACGACAAGTACTTACGGACTCGGTACGACGAAGGTGGACCTCCTGTGGAATTGACGGTTCTTGACTGAAAATATAATTGTAAAATATCTAACCACTCGTATTTATGGTCACTATTAAAGATTTTGGAAACGAAAGAATCTTGTAAAATCCTACCGTGGTTTGTTTTATTCCCGTTTTACTCCTGACATCGGGCCCTCCGTCGTAGAGTCTATCGAGACTCTCTGACGAAGTTTCGTCATCACCCCTTCCAGTTATATATTCCAAAACCACTTACCCTTCAAGTCATGGCACTTCCTGAATAAAATGTTTTCCAAAAAACAATCAGTACTCCTATACTACAGTGGTATTTCCCTAAATCACGAAGAGATCTATCCTCCTCTACGTTACTATCTCTGGTATTTTAGACAAGGATTTTTGTAAATTTTTTTTAGGTTAACAGATTTCTGAGTAGGGTGGCCTAAGGGACCTCGTACCTCACGGAGTGAGGTGTCGACAACTTCCTGTTGTCGATATCCTCGTACCCCAAGTGAGAGGTATCTCCGTCTGCCGTTTGTGGAAACAACAAGTCAGTGACCGTCACGAGAACCAGTTATGGTGAAACATCAACTGTCCGCAAACGATACTGGTCACAGAAGAGAATTGTTTTAGCAATCGAAACGGGACGAAGTAAGACATGAGGTTCCGGTTTGAATGGACAATGAGGTCCATAAAGAACTGAAGGATGAAAACGTAAGGTCAAGGGATACTACTTTTCCTGTAGAAAAGAAAAGAAAAAAAAAAAACTACAATCAAGATACTTTAGATATCCAGAAGTATCTTGACAAGTTGGTCGAAGAAACCGTAGTCACCAACCCCGTATCTGAACCTAATGACACTATAACTTACCAAACGGAACCTTTACTTGTCTCTAGTAAGACAGCAAAAACTCTAACGTAGGTTCATGACGTAAAACCGCCTCTTCCGTCACCGTGGGGTGAGGTCATGAGCACGGACCTCTTAGGGTACCTGCCTCCTCGGACCACCCGACGTCAGGTACCCCAGCGTTTCTCAGCCTGTGCTGACTCGGTGAAGGAAAAGTTAAAAGTGAAAGTGCGGAACCTCTTCCTTTACCGTTGGGTCAGGTCACGAGGACGGACATCTTAGAGTCCCTGTCCCCTCGGACCACCCGACGGTAGATTCCCCAGAGTCTCTCAGCCTGTGCTGACTTCGCTGAATCGTCGTCGTGGGGACGTAAAACCTGAGAACAACTGATACTCTCGATGAGGTAAAGAGCATTCCCTAAGAACAGGTGTCATCATTTATATTACCAGTAGACTTAATTTGAGTAGGTAAGACCAGGCAAAATCCAGTGACTAAGGATCTTGCAACTACAAGTGAGAACGGTAGAGGACAAACTGGTGAAGGTTAAATGGAACTAAGTACCTGGATTGTAAGGTCCAAGGGTGTGTTATGACAAGAAATGTCGAAGCCTGAAATGAAGGTGGTGGTCTCTGTAGGTATTGACCCGCAACAAAAACGAAACCGAGTCGGAGAAGTATGGAAAACCTCGATAAAGAGACGAAAGGAGGAGGAGACCCGTAGATGGTTGGACCCCTCAAATAGAAAGTCACAGCATAGGAAAACGGAAAAGTATCACAACTACGATCGTTTCATTACGAGTTTTAAGAGGTTCGATCCCAAGTTGTCATGTACTTGGTTCTTGAAGGTCTGTAAGTTCGACCTAAATCTTTCCCGTCTCCTTAGTCTCTAAAGAGGACGGTGAATTCTCTCTATTTTTACAGACTGTAAACGTCGGATAAAGGAGGTAAACCTCTGGGGACCGGAAGGACGGACAATGGGAGAGTGACTGAGTCATAAAAGAATTACCTTATTTTATTATTTAAAGCCTGAAACAATTATTCATGTATAGATTTGAATTACTATTTTTAGTGTAATAATAAAGATTTTATATAAATAAAGGACATGAGACTGAAACAACGAAGTCACAGAAAAGGGATCAAGACCACTCACCACCGATGAGACCAATGCCACTCGTACGAAGAGTAACACCACCGAAGACAACAGAACGTCGGGTCCGAGATCTCGTGTGGCCGAAGTCATCAAAGTGGAGGACCTGAGATGTCGAGACCGAGTCCTTAACTCTGAGTGCCTGAATCAACGGGGAGTCGTTCACCCTAGAGTCTGGTCCGTTGTTGGGTGTAGAGAATGTAACGGGTCATCTAAGACTTGGTGAATGGGGATCCCACCGGGTGTATAAAAATTTATGTCCATAAAATATTTCTAACCTTCTTTAGAAGACATAACAATAAAAGACGAACATAATGAAAAATAAAAAAAAAATTGATCTTATTCCATTACAACTCCTCAAGGGACCATCATGTCACAGATTCTTACACGGACGGTTATATCCCACGTGCCCAAGGTAGGGTCCAGGCCTTTCTACGGAGTCTCGTCGATTCGGGTACCCGGTGTTGATGACTCGGACACGGGATCTCGGACTCTCGGTAATGATGTCTTCGGGCGTGAGAGATCTCGGACACGAGGTTTTGTTCTCTTCGGTGACGTTCCTCTTCGGATACATGACGTCGACGTTGATCTCTTTCGGGTGAGTGTCGTTGTTTCTGGGTTGTATTCGTTTTATTTATTCGAAACTTTTTCTTTATCTTACAACTGTTTCAATGACTTACTTCTTCATGTTACTTTCTTCTCTTACCCTTGGGTGAGACCATAAGAACGGACCTCTTAAGGTACCTATCTCCTCGACCACTCGACGGGAGTCGTCCCAACGTTTCTCAGACCGTACTCATTCGTCCATTTCTTGTTGAAGGTGTGTGTCATCTGTCTTGAGACTTTTTGTTTAGATTCGTAGATTGAA
Organism: Capra ibex; assembly: GCA_006410555.1. Lineage (NCBI taxonomy): Eukaryota > Metazoa > Chordata > Mammalia > Artiodactyla > Bovidae > Capra > Capra ibex. The sequence goes on along the minus strand of SJYO01043395.1, from coordinate 45,182 downwards.
AGGAGGACGTCTAAGAAGTCACTGAAGGTCATCGAAAACTTTATTTCAGGATTTAGGTATCTAAAACGTATTTACTCGGAGATAGACCGTAGTGGGGTAGACGTAAGGGACACAGGGTCAGTGTGACCGACTGAAAGACAAGTCATTTATAGAAGGACGGAGTCTCGACCGTGAGTCCCACAAGAGAGACGAACGTTGTGAGAAGGTAAAGGGTGGAACGGTTAGGATTCACAAAGAAGGAGTGTCTCTGTAATGGACTAAAGAGGGACATCCAATTCTGAAAGACAAATTAGAACAGAAACGTGGCCCGAACACAGTCTCGTGAATAAAGCTATCATTGTAATTTTAACACCTACTTTAAACGACCGACCGATGATCTAACATTCGAGGTAGTACAAGTGACGACATAAAGTTCAAACTCCGTGTTTCGACTACGACTTACTTAAAACTTTCTTACTTTCTTTTTCTTTATTTCTGTTCAGAAGAACAAAGTTAGTCAATACACAAATGTGTACGTACGTACTTAGGTACCTATACATTGAGGTAAAAAATTAATGTTTTTCTAGTAGAATTTTTATTACCACATACGAAACATCGTCAAAGTCAACATAGAATTCGCATAAAGTACCTCAATTCAAAAAGATGTAGTAGTGTACTTACTACATTTGACATCATTCTAATAACCGTAACACACCCAAACGTTACCCTCTCCCACACTGGGACATAACACTGGTAAATACGACAAGATAACATAAAGTCGAAGGAACTTGAACAAAGTCCATAAGAGTCCCTTGAGAGACACCTACGTGAAAGGAAGAACGATCAATTGACCAACTAAGAAATCCAAGTCAACAGTGAGGGTTGGTGGACTCGAGTCCACGACAACGGAGTAAAGAATTGACAAACTAGACTCGTTAAAGAATCTCACTGTCTCAAAAGAGGGGTCATTCCACCTGTGTCTAGAAAGTGATTATACGACAATACAACTACTGTTCAAGTAGACACACTTCAGAAACCTCATTAAGAATCACACATCCAGTACGACTTTGTGGACAGTCACACTACTACAGTAGTAGTAGTGTTATACACAACAAAATTTCAGTGACACCTGAAACAGCAGAGACTTCTGTGGTCAGAACGACATTGAGCAGACCTATCACTGTGACACAGTGAGTGACACAACTTACCTTGTGAAGACGTATCTGTTGGGTCACGACCAAACTTAAACACATAAAAAGTACATAACACCGAAGAAGGTCTTAGCTTGGAGAGAGAGATTACATACAGGTGTATGTACTGTTTATGTACAACTAACGTCCTATAGTATGAGAATCCTTTTTTCTCCTTTAATATTTAATCTAATCTCTGGTTGACAACCGAAGTCCGTCGAAAATTACCTAGATAGTCTTATAATGAAGTTCACTTAACTCGAAATGGGGAGAGTGGAGAAGAGTAAAACACACTTTGATTCTTAGGAGGATTCCCGGGCTACCACGTTACACAAAAGTAAAGTCCGTGTCAACTAGAAGTTCCTACACAAGGATCTAAAGTGAGGACTCCTCACCCTTACGGACCTGGGACGGGTCTCCTGGAACATGTTCCTACACTACCACCTCTGGGAGTCCTTGGACGACAGACACCCACTCCTAGTGAAGGGGGACTTCACACCTAGACGGGACGCCATGGAGACGTACAAGGGAGACATGGAAAACTCTAGGGGACAAAAAGAACTGATTCGAGTTTTGGAACAACTGAGTATACACATTACGAAGGACTAACCGTACTCCTCAAATTTGAACTGAAAGGAAGTCCACTGGACGGGTAACACACTACGTTTTCCTCAAAGAGGTGTCGAACTCACAAATATTTCGACTAAAGTATAAAACTTTACAGGTCAACGGACAAAAATCGGGACACAAGAACCAAGTCATCAAGAATCTATCCTTGATCTATGGACGACGTACAACATGACATATAATATGACAAGGGACACGTAAGTCTTCCGCCGTCTCATTTAAGTAAACTCTTCATAAAAAGACAGTCAAACATTACAGGAGTGAGAACCGACTGTTTTCTCGACGTAAGATATGGACGGTCAAGTCCTCTCTGTCCAACCTAGGAACCAGACCCTTCTAGGGTGTACAGTGTCTCGTCGATGCGGACACACGGAGTTGATGCTCGGTCGTGAGATCTCGGACCTTCGACGTTAACGACTCGGGTGTACCCTGTTGATGACTTCGGGCACGTGGGTCCTCTTCGGCTTCGTTCACTCCTGGTGCTCGTGACGTTGACCTCGCATCGGGGACGAACGACTTGAACCTCTTTTCTGGTTCGTCGTTGCTTGTGAGTGGGCTCGGTTTTCTTTACTTATGTGGTTACATACTTTTTATTGTCTATGTAAATAAATTTTTTCTCTCTCTCTCCAACCTAAGACCTTCTTCGGTGTCATATACCGTAATGAAGACTCAACCATAAAGACAAAGACTAGACTTGCAATAGATGTAAGAACACTGTGTTCCCTTTTCTGGGGACCTAACACCTCTTACTCCACGATTATTGTTTGTAGGTCTACTCACCCTTTCATAGGTGTCACACTAGTGTCCAGTTGACAGTGTTCCTGTCTCTCCTTCGGTGTGGTAAGTATCACAAACCATGAGAGATTCACCCTCTCAAGACACTCTTTTGTCTACAAATTACAAAACTTGAGAGTGTCCTCTAAAAAGAAGAGGGATTGAATGCCGACACAAGAAACTGTACACTTTACATGTCGTGGGAGCTCACCACGACATCGTGGGTGTCTCTACTTCCGTTCAATGTTGACCTTTTTCTTAATGCACTAAACACTCCTACTAATAGGTTGTATAATGTTAAAGTGTAATATAAAACCGACTAGTTTAGAAATGAAAAATTCAGCTGAGAGAAAACAGTCGGGTGTCGAGGTTATCACAGGGGGTGACGGAAAGAGAGAGGTAAGAAACAGGACAACACCGGAATGTGGGGAGGGTTGTGGAGACAGAGGGAAGGTAGTCGACCAGGGGAAGATTGACGGGGACAGAACTCCCCCCTCCCCCTCGGGTCAAAGGGACTGAGATCGTTCAAACAAATGGGGAAATCTAAGAAGACTACTTTCTGGGGGTAGAGGGACCTCCCTACAAGGTTCTAAAAATAGTCAGGAAGACAGGGACAATAGTGTCAGTTAAACTCGTGACAAGCTAGACATAACATCGGTATTTCGACACTAATATCTTTCCTCTCTATCGAACAAACTATGTCCTACCGGTACTTTAACAAATCTGAGACCTCTTTTGACCAATTCTACTAAAAAAAAAGAAACTTTCACGTTTTGGCCAAGAAAAATGTACACCTTAATTTTTGTCGTTCGAACAATTTTTCTGGACGGCTTTTTTTTCGACTTTCAATTGGAAACGGTCCCGAAGGGTCTACTGAGATCACCATTTCTTTGACGGTCGGGGACCCCCTCTGTGTCCTCTGCACCTAAACTAGGGACCCATCCCTTCTAGGGGACCTTCTCACTTACCGTTGGGTGAGGTCATAAGAACGGACCTCTCAGGGTAGTACCTGTCTCCTCCGACCACCCGATCCCAGGTGTCCAACGTCCCGCAACCTGTCCTGACTTCGCTGGGACGTATCACTCGTTGGAAACGGTACAGGACCTTTATACATTGGGTAAAAAGGTCCCTACAGTCAGAACCCTTTTAATCTTAAAATTTGGTGCCCCGTCCCCCACCCTTCTTTTCCCACTTTCTCTATAAAATTTAGAGTCCGTCCTTTCATACTCTAGAGAGTACAGACAGCTAGACGTAAATACAAATAGAGTTACACACAGAAACAAAAACCTATTATAACGACTCCAATTAAACATTTACTCGAGTTTAAGTTAACAAACAATTTCTTTTTTTTTTCATTCGTGAATGTTTAGTTTTTTAATGTTCTCTTTAAGTGGATTTATTTAAAAGTCCAAGTGCACTTGACCCTTTATAAGTTATGATTTTAGATCATAATTACAAACAAACGATTAGATTAATTCTGTACAGAACTCAGAAGTTGTAACAGATTATGAAATTAACATGGATCCACATTGTAAGCCTCTTCTGTTACCGTGGGTTGAGGTCATGAGAACGGACCTTTTAGGGTACCTACCATCTTAGACCTTCCGACGTCAGGTACCCCAGTGACTCCCAGCCTGTACTGACTCACTCAAGTGAAAGTGAAAAGTGAAAGTACGTAACCTCTCCTTTACCTTTGGGTGAGGTCATGAGAACGGACCTTTTAGGGTACCTACCTCTTCGGACCATCCGACGTCAGGTACCCCAGCGACTCCCAGCCTGTACTGAGTCACTGAAGTGAAAGTGAAAAGTGAAAGTACGTAACCTCTTCACATCCCTTGTTCCATATTCCTTCCAACTCTTCACGAACGTTTGCTCTGAGAGTTGGTCCCGACTTGTAAGAACGTTTGCTCTACAAGTCGATTCTTAGGAGACAAACAAAGGCACCCTTTTCTTGTAAAGAATGTGTGTTCCTACAAAGAGACTAAGGAGTTTTCCTTGTCTGGGTCCCTGTTTTGCCTAAGATTCAACTATTCCTGCAAGAGGTTTTGTTTCAGAATCGACGTCATTTATTCAATTCCATTTCCAATAGAGCGGGACGCGGACACGTGACATATCAGTCACTTAGTATCACGAACCGTTGAACGGGACATCTGACAACACGTTTCCTATATTTTATTTCGTCGACATTCTTCGTTCCTTAATTTCATTTTTCTAAGTTTGCTGAGACGTCACAACTACAAAGTAAGGCAACGATCGTCTCTTCCTTTACCGTTGGGTGAAGTCATGAGAACGGACCTTTTAGGGTACCTACCTCCTCGGACCATCCGACGTCAGGTACCCCAACGACTCCCAGCCTGTACTGACTTGTTGAAGTTAAAGTGAAAAGTGAAAGTACGTAACCGCTTCCTTTACCGTTGGGTGAGGTCACAAGAACGAACCTCTTAGGGTCCCTGTCCCTCGGACCACCCGACGGCAGATTCTCCAGCGTGTCTCAACCTGTGCTGACTTCACTGAATCGTCCAATTTATAATTCATTCAAACAGTTGTCAATTTCATTGAACTCACTTCTTTGAAAATTCCTTTCTTACGTTTACGTTAACCTCGAAAATCTATTTGAGACAATCCTTATTAATATGAAATCTTTACAGACAGATTTATCAGAGAGGTCTGAACTTATTGGACTTAAAGATCCCAACACGATTTGATTCACTACTTTCAAACAACCTATAGATCCAGTAAAGGTTTATTCTAAGACTTTGTGTCTAATGACTTTTGAGTAAAGGAGAATGTCTGTTTGATTTCTCTAAAACCTGATAATTACTTATGCAAACCACGGTGGGACGCTACAAGAGATATTCTTTCGTTTATAAGAATCTGTAATAGTGACCATAAATACAAGTAGTCAGATGTTTTACGATTATATTGGCTGTCGAGTACCAACGAATTCCTTTCATTCTTTCTGTACACAAAAATCTTCCTTTCCATACTCCTTACACCCGGTCAGTGGAACGAAACAGGGGGGACCAATTAAACAGAGTCCTGGGAGGGGAACCCATGTGTCGTGTGGGACCTAGAACTTCATTTCCGAAGAGTCTCCTCGTTTTGAGTAATACCGGACCTTACTAGGAGATTGAAAACTGAGGTTCCGCGGAAAGACGTGAACACATAGAAGAGGACATAGTCTGTCCCGAAAAAGGAAAGAAACAGGAACGGTACTAATAAGGGTACTCAATTCTCTGTTTGACCGACAAATGTGACAAAAACAACTGAATGGGGTGCAGGCTCCGGTCACCGCCGGCCCTCCTCTGTGGGGCGCAGGTTCTAGTCCCCGCCGGTCCTCTTCGGTGGAGCACGGGCTCCGGTCCCCGCCACTGGAACTCCTCGGTGGGTCTCGGGTTCCGGTCCCCGTCGTCGACTCTCCTCGGTGGGTACGGCCTCTGCTCCCGACCGCGGGTCCTCATCGTTGGGCTCCTCACCACCGACGTGTCCGTGTCCTCCCGAATCTCCTCGATAGGGTGCAAATTCCAGTCCTTGTCACTCACATTCCTCTATGGGGAGCAGGTTCCATTCCTTGTCGCCGACACGAAACGACCTCGTCGGTACTTCTCTATGGGGTGCAGGTTTAATTCTTTTTGGGTTCATTCTACCATTCACAACGTCCTCCCGTAGTCTCCCGTCTGTGTGACTTTGGTGTAAGTGTCTTTTGATCAGTCAGATTAGTGTGATCCTGGTGTCGGAACAGATTGAATTACTTTGGTTCGGTACGAAGGCCCCGTTGTGTTCTACCCGCCCAGTACCACCTCTCAGGACTGTCTTACACCAGGTGACCTCTTCCCTTACCGTTCGGTGAAGTCATAAGAACGGAACTCTTGGGGTACTTGTCATACTTTTCCGATTTACTATCCTATGGTTTTCTGCTTGAGGGGTCCAGTAATCCACGGGTTATACGATGACCTCTAGTCACCTCTTTATTGAGGTCTTTCTTACTTCCCTACCTCGGTTTCGTTTTTGTTATGGGTCAACACCTACACTGACCACTACCTTCNCTTGTCATACTTTTCCGATTTACTATCCTATGGTTTTCTCCTTGAGGGGTCCAGTAATCCACGGGTTATACGATGACCTCTAGTCACCTCTTTATTGAGGTCTTTCTTACTTCCCTACCTCGGTTTCGTTTTTGTTATGGGTCAACACCTACACTGACCACTACCTTCGTTCTAGGCTACGACATTTCTCGTTATAACGTATCCTTGGACCTTACAGTCCAGGTACTTAGTTCCGTTTAACCTACACCAGTTTGTTCTCTACCGTTCCCACTTGCAACTGTAAGATCCTTAGTCGTTTGATTTTACCTGACCTTACCCACTTAAATTGAGTCTACTGGTAATGTACATGATGACGCCCGTCCTTAGGGAGTCTTCTTTACCTCATCGACAGTACCAGTTGTTTTCTCAGGCTTTACGTCATGAACCTACGTTAGAGTTTTTGCTGTCTTACTACAGACAAGCAGAGGTTCCGTTTGGTAAGTTATAGTGTCAATAGGTTCAGATACGGGGTTGGTCATTACGACTTCTTTGACTTCAACTTACCAACATACTTCTGGATATTCTAAAAAATCTTGATTGTGGGTTTTTTCTACAGGAAAAGTAATATCCCCTGACCTTACCATTTCATCCTTCAGTCCTTTGTGGACCTCATTGTCTGTTTAAACCGGAACCTTACGTCTTACTTCGTTCCGTTTCTGATTATCTCAAAACGGTTCTTTTACGTGACCAGTATCGTTTGGGGGAGAAGGTTGTTGTGTTCTCTTCTGAGATGTATACCTGTAGTGGTCTACCAGTTGTGGCTTTAGTCTAACTAATATAAGAAACGTCGGTTTCTACCTCTTGGAGATATGTCAGTCGTTTTTGTTCTGACCCTCGACTGACACCGACTCTAGTACTTGAGGAATAATGGTTTAAGTCTGACTTTAACTTCTTTCATCCCTTTTGGCGATCTGGTAAGTCCATACTGGATTTAGTTTAGGGAATACTAATATGTCACCTTCACTCTTTATCTAATTTCCCAGATCTATACTATCTATCTCAAGAACTACTTGATACCTGACTCCAAGTACTGTAACATGTCCTCTGTCCCTAGTTCTGGTAGGAGTACCATTTCTTTACGTTTTTTTCGTTTTTCCGACAGACCCCTCCGGAATGTTTATCGACACTTTTCTTCTCTCCGCTTTTCGGTTCCTCTTTTCCTTTCTATATTGGTAGACTTACGTCTCAAGGTTTCTTATCGTTCTTCTCTATTCTTTTGGAAGAAGTCGCTAGTTACGTTTCTTTATCTCCTTTTCTTGTCTTACCCTTTCTGATCTCTAGAGAAGTTCTTTTAATCTCTATGGTTCCCTTATAAAGTACGTTTCTACCCGAGCTATTTCCTGTCTTTTCCATACCTGGATTGTCTTCGTCTTCTATAATTCTTCTCCACCGTTCTTATGTGTGTTCTTGACATGTTTTTTCTATAAGTGCCGGGTCTATTAGTACTACTACACTAGTGATTAGTTCTCGGTCTGTAGATTCTTACACTTCAGTTCACCCGGAATCTTTCGTAGTGATACTTGTTTCGATCACCTCCACTACCTTAAGGTCAACTCGACAAAGTTTAGGACTTTCTACTACGACACTTTTACGACGTGAGTTATACGGTCGTTTAAACCTTTTGAGTCGTCACCGGTGTCCTGACCTTTTCCAGTCAAAAGTAAGGTTAGGGTTTCTTTCCGTTGCGGTTTCTTACGAGTTTGATGGCGTGTTAACGTGAGTAGAGTGTACGATCATTTCATTACGAGTTTTAAGAGGTTCGGTTTGAAGTCGTCATGTACTTGGCACTTGAAGGCCAAGTACTACAAGTTCGACCAAAATCTTTTCCGTCTCCTTGGTCTCTAGTTCAACGGTTGTAGGCGACCTAGTACCTTTTTCGTTCTCTCAAGGTCTTTTTGTAGATAAAGACGAAATAACTGATATGGTTTCGGAAACTGACATACCTAGTGTTCTTTGACACCTTTTAAGACTTTCTCTACCCTTATGGTCTGGTGGATTGGACAGAGAACTCTTTAGACATACGTCCAGTCCTTTGTTGTCAATCTTGACCTGTACCTTGTTGTCTGACCAAGGTTTATCCTTTTCCTCATGGAGTTCCGACATATAACAGTGGGACGAATAAATTGAAGATACGTCTCATATAGTACTCTTTGTGACCTGACCTTCTTTGTGTTCGACCTTAGTTCTAACGGCCCTCTTGATAGTTATTGGAGTCTATACGTCTACTGTGGTGGGAATACCGTCTTTCACTTCTCCTCGATTTTTCGGAGAACTACTTTCACTTTCTCCTCTCACTTTTTCAACCGAATTTCGAGTTGTAAGTCTTTTGCTTCTAGTACCGTAGGCCAGGGTAGTGAAGTACCCTTTATCTACCCCTTTGTCATCTTTCTGACAGTCTGAAATGAAAACCCCCGAGGTTTTAGTGACGTCTACCACTGACGTCGGTACTTTAATTTTCTGCGCACGAGGAACCTTCTTTTCAATACTGGTTGGATCTATCGTATAAGTTTTCGTCTATGTGATGAAACGGTTGATTCCAGGTAGATCAGTTCCGATACCAAAAAGGACACCAGTACATACCTACACTCTCGACCTGACACTTCTTCCGACTAGCGGCTTGTTAACTACGCAAACTTGACACCACAACCTCTTCTGAGAACTCCCAGAGAACCTGACGTTCCTCTAGGTTGGTCAGGTAAGACTTCTAGTCGGGACCCTAAAGAAACCTTCCATACTACGATTTCGACTTCGAGGTCATGAAACCTGTGGAGTACGCTTTTCAACTGAGTGACCTTTTCTGAGACTACGACCCTCTCTGACCCCCGTCCTCCTGTTCCCCTGCTGGGGCCTACTCTACCGAGTTACCGTAGTGCCTGAGTTACCTGCACTCAGACTCACTTGAGACCCTCTAGCACTTCCTGTCCCTCCGGACCGCACGACGCTAAGTACCCCAGCGTTTCTCGGCCTGTCCTGACTCGCTGACTTGACTTGACTTGACGTTAAAGAGGTGGACTCGCGTGGAGAGAGAATGAAGTCCTGTACGTTTCTCCTCCCATCGAATAATATCTTCAGGTTGGACGTCGGGAAGGTTGAGGATGGAGTTTTAATGAAAAATAATTCCTTTTACCTTTCATGAAGACTGAATGTCTACCAACAAAGATTTACTTGTTTCACTAATTTTTTTTTTTTTTTTTTTCTCCAAAGTACCTTTCATCTGAGGTTCTTTTCTCCAGGGTCTTCTGTTCCACAAATATACAAGACGTTGTTAGACAGTAAACTGAGGACAGTTAAAACAACGAACTGAAACCCATCGTACACTACTCCAGAAAGTTTTCATAGATAAAGGGGAACAGGGGGAGGACACCATTAATCGTGACAATCCACGTAACTGACAACGCACGAAATATCTTTTTTAGTCTTCAATCAAAAAAAAAAAAAAAACGACACGGTGTACCGTCAGACCAAGAATCAGGGGTAAGCACCTACCTTAGACACGGGAGATGTCACCTTCGTGTAGTAGGATTGATGACCTGGTGTCCCTCAAACGGAGTTTCCAATGAAAACGAATTTTCTACATAAATGAAGGACAGTACGAATAACAGTGTACAGAGAAACAGATGTAATGTAGAACATACAACAATAAAATGTAAAGGAAGGGATCTCGTAACAGAGACGGAGATCATTGGTTCAAAAGGTTAGTGTAAGGAAATAGACGTATTGTCATGCAATTTTAAAAGAAATTTTACATAAACAAAAACCGACGTGACCCAGAAACAACGAAGTCCCCGAAAAGAGATGAACGTCGTTCGTTCCCGATGGGAGATTAATGTCACGTACTTGAAGAGTAAGATCACCTAAGAGAACAACGTTACGTACCAGAGACACACAAACGAGTCATCAACACTGAGGGGTCGAGGTCTCATGTCTTAGTAGTGAACACCGGATGTCCGAATCAACAAGAGTCCGTACACCCTTAAAGAACCTAGTCCCTAGACCTAAGAAATGGAGACTCGGTGTTCCCTTCGGGGTTTCGAACGAGGAAATGTATATATAACCTCGGTCACTTGACCCACTCGAATCTAATGACACATCTATCCCTCAACTACATAACTTACTAATAACACATTCATCTCTTACAAAACGAATAAAAAATAAAAAATTTTTGCTGTCAGAAAAACCTAATGTGTTGCATTGACTGTACTTGGTGAACAATTACAGTATTTTACGGATATACAGATAGATGACTATCTAAAGATTCTCCATAAATCTTTTCACAAATAAAAAAATAAAAATTTTAATAAAATCCCTTAAGGGACTGTCAGGTCACCTATCCTAAGTCATCAAAGTGATGTCGCTCGTACCTAAATTGGGTTCTAGAGTATTTGGTGTACCAGGTCGTTTTTTATTTTTTTATATATATATGTATCACATACCTTAAGAAATAAAAGACTTACGTCATAAACAACTTGTCAATGATTGACGGTAAATCAAAAATGTAATAAGTAATCTTACGAAGAAATCGTAACAAATGGTAAGGTCATGCAACGGACAAACTACGAACAAACGAGTCCACGAGTCAGGACAGACTGAGCCACTAGAGTACCTGATATCGGGTGGTTCTAAAAGACAGATACGTTAAAAAAAGTCCGTTCTTATCACGTGACCCAACACTAAAGGACGAAGTTCCCTAGAAAGACTGGGTCCCTAACATAGGGGGACACGGTACAGAAGACGTAACCGACCGTCGAAGAAATGGTGACTCAGTGGAGAGATCCGGACATACAAGAAATGGTAAATTTATTCATATTGACACGTATTTCACACATGTTATATGGTAATCAAAGAGGAGTTAATACTCTGTGTCACACAAATCATGTTTCATCCTACTCGAAACTCCAGTACCACCCTTTTATGGAAAAGAAATACTTGACTGTACTCAAACGTATTATACTTACAAAAGACTAACACAAACTTTGATGTGATGGGATTTCAATTAAACTTGATAGATACCAGTGAGAAAAAAATTATGAATATAAGGAAATCACAACACATCAAAATTCTAGTAGTAACGTTTCTAAGTATTAAGACAAGTCCTACCTATACTGAAAGTCATATTATAGTACACAAGTTGTCCTTTATTAAATGAATACTTAACATTGTTTATCTTATAGACACCAAGAGATACAGAACATCTATACAGAGTATATCTATACTAGTTCTTTAATGTCCGGTTTCGTTTGTCACCATTTCCCGTTTAAAAAGTTTCTCACTACAAACCTTCTCGACTTTCGGAACTTTAGTTTCTAAAAGCGGAGTCCTTCTAGGTCCTTTTATATGTACTGTAACTGTAATAGACACCTGTCTTTTACTTTCTCTACTGTTTCCTTACAGATGTAGGGTATTGTTTTTGGAGTGACTACCTTCTCTAGTAGTATCGTCACTATCTTCACTACGTCCTTTACCTGGAAAACTTTCCGTGCCTAGTTCGAAAGTCCTACTTAACGTCTACCATGGTAGACTTCCCTATTGAAAACTTACATCAGTTCAACACTGTCTATAGTTACGGAGTTCAAATAATAGAGTCTCTTGAGCATTACAGACGTTTCAGAAAAGAGTATTTGTGTTCTTACGACAATACGTAGGAAGTCTTGACAATGGTCTGGTACTTTGTGTTTTCTTTTCCGGAATGTCTACATTACTCACACTGTATTGGAAAGAAGTCCTGAGTCTTGAGTGACCTGTAGTTTCTTAGGTATGTCCTCCTTTTGGTATGTTTACACTACACACACCGATCCGTAAATTAGTTTGATATTTTGAACGTTAAGTAACCTCTTAAGTATGACCTCTCTTTGGTGTAATTACACTACGTACACCGTTCCGGAAATTAGTTCGACGTTTTAAACATTAAGTAACCTCTATAGTATACTCTCTCTTTGGTATATTTATACTACACACACCGTTCCGTGAATCAGTATGATCGTTGGAACGACAAGTAGTCTCTCAAGTATGACGTCTCTTTGGTACATTAACACCATATACACCGTTCCGAAAGTCACATTCAAGTTCGGAACGTCAAGTAGTCTCTCAAGTATGACCTCTCTTTGGTATATTTACACTACATACCGTTCCGGAAATTAGTTTGATGTTCTGAACGTCAAGTAGTCTCTTAGTATGACCTCTCTTCGGTATGTTTACGTTACATACACTGTTCCGTAAATTAGTATGACAAATTAGTATGTCCTTTAGAATGACAAGTAACCTCTGAAGCATGACCTCACTTTGGTATATTTACACTAGACACACCGTTCTGAAAGTCTTATTGAAGTATGGAACGACAAGTAAACTCTCATGTATGACATCCTTTGTTATATTTACACAACATACACCGTTCCGGAAATTACTTAGACGTTTCGAACGTCAAGTAGCCTCTAAGGTATGTCCTCTCTTTGATACATTTACACTATACAGACCGTCTTGGAAATCAGTTTGACGTTTCGAACGTCAAGTAGCCTCTCAAGTATGACCTCTCTTTGGAATATTTACACTACACACACCGTTCCGTAAATCAGTATGACTTTTGGAACGACAAGTAGTCTCTCAAGTATGACCTCTCTTTGGTATATTTACACTACATACACCGTTCCACAAACAAACATCACCTTTGGAACCCAAAGTAGTCTCTCGAGTATGACCTCTTTTGGAATGTTTATATTTTTAACACTGTTTGGTAAATCCGTGTCAGTAGGTATTGAGTAGTAGTCCGTCCAGTCTGTCCTCTCTTTGGTATATTTATACTACATATACCGGTCACGAAATGAACTTTGCTGCTTGAATCTTTGGTAGCCGCTTAAGTATGATCTCTCTTTGTAATCTCTACACTGTCAACACTCTTTGTGAAATCACGTTTACAGCACTCACACTGTCTCGGAAATCAGTCACAAGTCCGGAATATTAAGTCTCTTAAGTATGACGTCTCTTTTCTATGTTCACTTTACTTACACCGTCTCAAAGATCACGCACAAGTCGTAATTGACGGGTAATCCGTCGAGTATGTCTTCTCTTTAATTACACCGTTTGGGAAGCCAGTGTTCCTTACTACAACGGCTAGTAGACTCCTAGGTATGACGTCACTTTTGAACGTGTACATCTCTTATGTCATTTATATAGTTGAAAAACTGACAGTCTTTTAAGTTTGACCTCCTTTTGATGTGTGTACACAATCCACACCCTTTCGAAACTAAGACACAAGTCCGGATTGAGCGGTAGTCAATTAAAAAAAAAAAGAATGTTATGAGACTACCAAAAACGACATGTAGTTGTACTTGTCCGGTATCCGCATGTATACATGGGAGGGAGGACTTGGGGGGAGAGAGCGGTGGCAAAGGGAGGTCTAACAGGGTCTCGTCAACGAGTATGTAGTTTGAGGGTGACCGAGAAAATGTATACCATTATATATACAAAATCATGATTAGAGAATTTGGGACGGTAGGATAAAGAAAAGAAAAAAAGTTATCAAAAAGGAATCGAAATGAAAAAGATAGGTGTACAATACTGAGTCTAAATTACAAATTAAATGTAAAGAAAGGACGGAATGTGATAGTTTATGTCTTCAGTGACCCAATAAAACTTTGAAAACATTGTAATTTTACGTGTATCCGTTACTGTCCCTTGTATCATCCACGGGACATTTACATTTCTTTCTGTCAAGGAAATCCTGAACTCAAGTCAGTCTATTACGTGTATCTTTATATTTATCACGGTTCAACTATTAAAACCACTTTTATTTAAGATCACAGAAGAATTCTGAATTATAAAATGTTACACGAAACAACATATGTTGACTGTCTAGATAGTCTTTGTCTGTTGTTTCTTTACTATCTTTTATATAATGTTAAAAGTTGTTCTTCATTTAACGGATTAATGACAATTCACTAGTATACCATTAAACTGTAAGGTAATGTAACGGAATTCATGATATATAATACTACATTTGTTCAAAAAGAGTATATTGATTAACTTCGAAAGAGTAGTATTCGTACCTTGTCTTCGAAAATATTTCTTCATACGTAAAGAGTAATTTTCAAAAAAAGAGAGAAATAAAAACAGATACGGTTCAGAAGTCATACGACTGAAGAAAGAGAAAAACGTCGTTAGTCTGATACTTAAGAGGTGTATTTGAACCGACACCATACCAACCTCTGACCGTAAAACTAAGAAAACCAGTCAGACCTTCTGAGTTACAGAAAAAAAAGAAAAACCGAAATGACTCGGAAAAAAAAAAAAAAAAAAAAACGACGTGTACCCGAAAGAGATCAACGTCGTTCGTATTTGCTGAAAGATCAATAAACACACGTCCGAAAAGTGACGACACCGATGAGAACAACGTCTCGTGTTCGAAACCTCGTGTCCGAGTCATGAACACAACGTACCCGAATCAATAAGGCTCCGTGTACCATAGGAGAGTCTGGTCCCTAGTTTGGACCCAGGATACGTAACCGTCCATCTAATAAATTGTGACCTGGTGGTCCCTTCAAGATGAACCACACAAAATTGACCCACGATACATACAAGTATGTCACGGTTTGTTTTAACTCCAGAAGTCGGTCACTGACCCTCTAGACTTTTGGTCCTCTCTGATGGGGTTTGAAGAGACCTGAACGACTTCTCCACCTACTTGGGTTTTCTGGGAACGACTTTATAGTTCCGATCTTACAGGTTTCGTGTCTTACCACGGACGAAAAGAGTTAGGACGTAACGGGAGTCCCACGTGAAAGCGACCGGTGACGTCACTGATTATTTAAACTAGGAACTTCTTCACTCTGCAGTTCTGTAAACAGAGGAATCTTCACAATCATACTTCATCGGGAAAGATGCCTCTTCCGTTACCGTGGGGTGAGGTCATGAGAACAGACCTTTTAGGGCACCTACCTTCTTGTACCACCCGACGTTAGGTACCCCAGTGACTCAGTCTGTGCTGAAGTGAAAGTGAAAATACGTGACCTCTTCCTTTACCCTTGGGTGAGGTCATAAGAACGGACCTCTTAGGGTCCCTGCCCCCTCGGACCACCCGACGGCAGACACCCCAGTGTGTCTCAGTCTGTGTTGACTTCGTTGAATCGTCGTCGTCGTCGTCGTCGGGAAAGATTGTCAACACAAAGTGTAAGATCGATCAGTAGGTATGTGTTTCGGTTAAGAACAAATGAATTTGACGAATTTAATTAAGATTAACGTCCTTATAAGGACCCAAGTCGATCGTGAGGTGTAGTTGGGGGTGGGTTGGTGTTGGACCGGTGGTCTGGTTCAAAGTCAAGGGTCCGGAGACTTAGTGAAGTCGGAGTAGTTGTGTTGAGGTTCATGTCAAACTAAGTCAATGAGTCAGTCCAGACTGAGAAACACTGGGGTACCTGACGTCGTGTGGTCCGGAGGGACACGTAGTGGTTGAGGGTCTCAAATGAGTTTGAGTAACACAACCACTACGGTAGGTTGGTAGAGTAGGAGACAGCAACCTGTAAGTCCTGAGGTTTACAATACGGTTTTGGTAGAAAGAAAGGTAACACTAATAGGGTGTCTTAAAATTCCAAAATAATTTTTACAATGTCAATGAATTTGATTACTCGTTAGTTACCACGATGTGTTCTGTACTCTCTGGGAGTTCATGGTGAAACGGCCCCAGGTCGGGGTCACCTAGGTCCCATTAAGCTTCGCCCCTGCCTCAGTCACTAATCCTTTCTTAAAAATTTAATCTCTATATTTCTCTCTAATCCTTTCTTATCACATCATCCTTTTAATCACCTCTTTTTCCGACTTATTGAACCAAATGCGCCTTTCGGTTATTTTGGGGCTCTCTTCCCCGAACGTGGCGGATGCATCCGGTGTCCGTAGAAGGGCCAGAGGGTCTGCTCGCCTCTGTGTTTCGCGGAGGTGCAAGTCTAGAATCTTCGGGTCCGTTTTAATCATCCGAGTCCCTCGGAGGTGCGAGGCCCACCCTTAAGTCGGTCTTTTGCTCTTACTCTTGCTGTGCCCCCTCGGTTCGTAGTTACATTCTGAGTGTTGAAATAAAAGTTTTAGTCGAATATATGGGGTTCAACATGTATTTCTTTATTACCTTATACGTCTCAATACGTCCCCATCGTCAGGACTGGGAATAACTCCGGTCCGAAAGAAAACGTATGGAAGGGTATATGTTTTCCAGAGTCCACAAAATGTAATAGAAGACCGGTTCTCCGGACAATTGTAAAAATACCGAGAGAAGGATCTATTTACAGATAGTTGGTCTTTTGAGAAAAAGGGAACTTCCTAAAAAAGAAATTAGACGTAGTGAGAGTTTCATGATTTATTTCAATGTAATTTTCTATACTTTTGAACCGTCGTTCATAACCGAATTAGCCAAGATAAGATTACTAAAACTGAGGAGCCTTCGGGGATGTAAGGATCCTACAAAATTGGAAGGACACGGAGAACGTCAGCCCTCCGACATTTGTTAGTGTACACATCGACATTCTCAGGTCTATCTGGACAGTCCGTCCGATCTTTCGGTAGTCTTCCCAAAAACCTAACTTTGTGAGAACAATACAGGTCCTCTGAGTAATTGACCTCGAGATTCAATTAAAAGAAAATCTCCTTCCACCACCCCCTGTCGGGGGGACATTACAACCTTCTTATTCACCTTTCGTATTGTGTCATTTCGTCCGTCTGAGACCAAACCCCCCATCTACGAACTCTTTCAGGTCCCCCCTGGGGACTCCGGACTAGGGCGGAAACACAAAACAGTCCGGGGAAAGGAGTACTGGAAACGGTACCCGCCCTAAGGGGTACGACCGAGGGCCGTGATGAATTGGCACTGTTCTATGGAGACCTTGGTTTACCTCCTTCTTCGTGCATCCACATGAGAGGTGAGCCGGACCGGGACGGGCACACCGGGGCGCACCGGGGGGAGTCGGAGGGAGCCCAGGCGGGGAGTGTGTGAGTCCGTGTCCGCACACAGGATACGGGGAGGAGAGTGCGGGTCCGGGTCCTCGTACGGGATGTGGGGAGGGGAGTGACACCGTAAGAAGACTATGGTCACCGACTCCTCAGAACGCAGGAACGAAGTTGCATTCATGAAGATGTCGGTTAAGGGTTACGACTCTGAACCATCCACACCAGGTGATAACCTTTACAGTCCATGAACAAAAACAAAAACAACAATTCGACGCGGACACCCCAGGGGAGAGGAGGGATAGGTACCAGAGGTTAGTGAAGTGTAGTGGATAAGGGGATGGGGAAGGAGATCGGGTTCATTTAAGACAGTAACGACACTCTCCGGGTCCCAGACTAAAGGAGAGCTACATTCTAGGACTCCATTGTGTATGTCACGTACTTTATACATCACTAAACATTCCTTTCCCAGTAAAATTAAAACTGCACCGTGAACCATTAAAATATTCATAGTTTAGTGCACAAGTCCTTGATCAAATCTTAAAGTCGAAACCCTGACCACGAACTCGACTTCAAGAAAGAGTTCACAACCCCTCCGTATAATGACAGTAAAAGACAAAATATACTCGTACCATCATTTAACTGATGTTTCTGAGAAGTAAAATCCTCTAATAAAAGTTACTACCACTAATGAACATACTCGTAATCTTAGTTTCTTTATTACCTCTTTATTTATTTTACTAGCGTCACGAGTCTAGAGAAACTCTAGGGGTCCCTGACATCGGGTGGTCCGAGGACACAGGTACCCTAAAGGGTCCGTTCTTATGACCTCACCCAGCAACAATTCAGCGAGTCAGGACAGTCTGAGAACCGTTGGGATACCTGACGTCGACCGTCTCAAAGGACGAGAAGTGGTAGAGGTCTTGAACGTGTTTGAGGACAGGTAGTTCAGACACTACCACTCCCGAAGGGACGCACACACCAACCCCGAGTCCTTCCCCTACACAGCTGGGATTCGTAATTTGTCGTACAAAAGGTGAGAGTACTATCTGGAGACTTTTGAACACAAGGGAGTCTTTCGGGTCTTCTCTTCCTTCTACTTTCTTTTCCTCAGTCCGTACCGAGAAAGAGTCCATTCCAGTATAAGAGTCACCTAAGAGTCAAACAGGAAGGACTTAACGGGAAGGGACCTGAGAGATTAGGATAGACTGAACCGCATAGGACAGACTGAGGACATGTACGTGTGAGTGGGTCCCGGAAGGGAGTCCCAGACAGTAGAGGTGAATCTAGAGCAGAGGGGTACTGGGCCATTGGACCGGGAACACTCCTCCGAGGGAACCCGTGGTAGGAGCTGTCCCGAAGAGTGGGTGCCCAACCTCTGCCCCAGAGTCACGACAACCCGTCGTCGCCAAGGAATTCCGGGTACACCTACGCGACAGACGAGAGACAGTTGGTCCCATTTCTTCGACGTGGACCTCAGTCTCCAAGTATACGTCTCATACACCATTTTAGACCTTCTTCCTTGATTGGTCCTCTTTAATCAAGAGTGAAAAATATCATGTAAATTTTGATTTACTCCTGGAGGAACTTTTAGCATCACAAAGCCTTAGCTTACCTTTCGAGTTTTTTTCTGGAGTCCCGACCTCTCACAAAGTAATGTAGTAGAGTAAATTTGATACTTTATATCAAACGATAAAAAAAAAAAGAAAGATAAAACCGACGTGTCACGTCGAACGTCCCAAATCAAGGGACTTATCACCAAGTTGGACTTTGGGAAGTCACCTTCACACCCTAGAATTGATGACCTGGTGGTCCCTTAAAGGGTTGAAATCATTAGAACTAAATTACAAAATAATAACCTTATTTTATCATTTTTGAGACTCAAAACAATTATTGACATATGGATTTTAATTCTTATTTTAGTGTAAAAATAAAATTTTTATATAAATAAACGATATCACTGAGAAGTAAAGACATTACCGAAAATAGATTAAGACTACTCACAACCGGTGAGAGATCACGTCACACCCCCGAAGAGTAACGACGTCGAAGAGAACAGAACGTCGGGTCCCAGATCTCACGTGACTGAAGTCATCAAAGTGGAGGACCCGAGACCTCGAGACCGAATCTTTAACTCCGAGTGTCCCAACTAACGGGGAGTCGTACACCCTAGTATGGTCTGGTCCGTTGTTGGACACAAAGAATGTAACCAGTCACCTGAGAAATGGTGACTCGGTGGCCCCCTTGGGAGTATAATAAAAATTTATGTCCATAAAATATGTCTAACCGTAATTTCATAAAACACATAATAAAAGACGAACATGAAAATTATAAAAATTACCATATTCTATTATAACTCCTGAAGGCACCACTATGTCACCTATCGTTACACAGACGGTTACATCCCCTGTGCCCAAGGTAGGGTTAAGGACCTTCTACGGCGTCTCGTTGATTCGGGTACGGGTTGTTGACGACACTGCCACGAGACCTCGGGCCTTAGGAATTGATGACTTCGGGCGTACGAACTCGAACAGAAGGCTTTGTTCTCTTCGGTGACGTTACTCTTCGGACCCGTGACGTCTGTGTTGAGGTACGTCACGTCGGTGTTCATCTCTCTCGACCTAGTGTCGTTGCTTCCGGGTCGTATTTGTTTGGTTTATTCGACATTTTTCCTTTATCTTACAATTGTTTGAATGACTTAGTTTGAATGTAAACTAAGTGAAAATTACAGGGTTTCTACGGTTTTATATCCTTTTCCCTTACCGGCTGGTGAGGTCAAAAGAACGGACCTCTTAGGGTACCTGTCTCCTCGGACCGTCCGATGTCAGGTACCTCAGGGTTTCAGACTGTACTGACTCAGTTGACTTGTGGTTGGAGGAGTGTATCGTCTCACTAACGACTTTTTGTATGGATTTGGAGATTGAAAGGAGGACGTCTAAGAATTCAGTACAGGTCAACGAAAACTTTATTGTAGGAGTTAAATCTCCGGAACGTCTTTAGTCGGAGATGGACCATAGTGGGGAGATACAAGGGACATAGGGTCAGTGTGACCGACTGAAAGACAAGTGATTTATAGAAGGACGGAGTCTCGGCCGTGAGTCCGAGGAGAGAGACGAATGTTTTGAGAAGGTAAAGGGTGGAACGGTTAGGATTCACAAAGAAGGAGTGTCTCTGGAACAGACTGAAGAGGTACATCCAGTTCTGAAAGACAACTTAGAAGAGAATCGTGGTCCGGACAAAGTCTCGTGTATATTGTTATCACTACAATTTTAATACCTACATTAACCGACCGACCGACGAGCTACCATTCGAGGCAGTACAAGTGACGACATGAGGGTCAAGTCCTGTGTCTTAACTACGAGTGATTTAAAACTAACTTACTTTCTTTTTTTTATTTCTGTTGAGAAGAACAAAGTTAGTTAACACACAAAGGTACACGTGCGTACTCACGTACCTATACATTGAGGTACTAAAATAATGTTTTGGTAGAGTATTTATGCCAAATACGAATCTCGTCAACGTCAACATAGAATTCACACATAAGGTACCGGAAATTGGCAAAGATGGAGTAGTGTTATTATTACATTTATCATCACTCTAATAACTGTAACACACCCAACTCCCCATCTCCCCCACTGGGACATGTCACTGATAATACGACAAGATAACGTGAAGTCGAGGGAACTTGAACAAAGTCCATAAGAGTCCCTTGAGAGACCCCTACCAGAAAATATGACGACGAATTGAGAAACTTAGGAATCCAAGTCAACAGAGAGGGTTGGTGGACTCGAGTCCATGACAACGGAGTAAAGAATTGACAAACTACCCTCGATAAATAATCTCACTGTCTCGAAAGAGAGGTCATTCTACCTGTGTCTAGAAAGAGATGACAACGACAATACAACTACTGTTCAAGTATACCCATTTAAGAAATCTCATTACGAATCACACATACTTCACAACTCTGTGGAGAGTAGTCACACTACTACTGTCGGAGTAGTGTCAGACACAAGAAAATTTCGGTGACACCTGAAACAGGAGAGACTTCTGTCGTCAGAACGACATTGAGTAGATCTATCACTTACAGTGAGTCGCACATCTTGCATTGTGAAGACGTAGTTGCTGGGTGACAACTAACCTTAAACATATAAAAAGGACGGAACAGGTATGGGTACTACTGAAGTATAACGAACCTCCTATAGTAGTAGAATACTTTTTTGTCCTCTAATTTAATCTCTCGTCGTTAAACGAGGTATATCTAAACGTACCTATATAGTCTTATAATGAACTCGACTTAACTGGAATGGACAGAGTGAAGAAGAGGAAAAGACACTTTTATTCTTGGAAGGAGTCTCGGGTAACCACTTTACACAAAAGTAAAGTCTGTGTCAGCTGGAAGTTCCTACAAAAGTATCTAAAGTGAGGGTTCCTCACCCTTACGGACCTGGGACGGGTCTCCTGGAACATGTTCCTGTACTAACATCTCTGGGAGTCCTTGGACGACAGAAACCCACTCCTAGTGAAGGGAGACTTCATCCCTAGATGAAACCCCATAGAGACGTAAAGGGGAGCGACAGAGAACCCTCGGGACAAAAAGAACAGACTCGACTTTTGGAACAAGTGAGTCTGTACATTCCAAAGCACTAACCGTAGTCCTCCAATTTAAACAGAAAAGAAAACCACTGGACGGATGACACACTATGTGTTCCTCAAAAAGGTCTCGAACTCATAAATATTTCGACTAAAGTTTGAAACTTTATAGGTCAACGGACACAATATGAGGACACAAGAACCAAGTCATTTAGAACCTTTCCTTGATCTATGGACTATATATGATATGACATATCATATGACAAGGGACACGTAAGTCTTCCTCCGTTTATCATTTCATTAAACACTTTATAAAAAGACAGACAGTATTACAGGGGTGAAGAACTGACTGTTTTCTCGACCCTAAAAGGTGGACGGTTACGTCCTCTGTGTCCAAGCTACAGACCAGACTTTCTAGGGTGTACAGTGTCTCGTCGATTCGGGTACCCGGTCTTGATGATTTCGTCGTGAGATCTCGGACCTTCGACGTTAATGACTCGGGTGTACCCTGTTGATGACTTCGGGCACGTGGGTCCTCTTCCGTTTCGTTTACTCTTCGGGTTTGTGATGTTGACCTCTCATTGGGGATGAACAGGTTGAACCCCTTTTCAGGTTCGTCGTTCCTCGTGAGTGAGGTCGGTTTCATTTACTTATTTGTTTTAATGATTTCTATGGTTTGCGTAAATAAATTTTTTTTCTTGCAAACCTCAGACCTTCTTCGGTTGACACTGTAAAGAAGATTCGTCCTTAAAGACTATCACTGGACTTAATATTGAGATAAAAACATCGGTTCTTTCTAGGGACCTAACACCTGTTACTCCACGATTATCGTCTTTTAGTCTACTCACCCTTTCCTAGTTGTGACACTAGGGTCCAGTCGACAGTGTTCCTGTCTCTCCTTCGGTGCGGTAAATAGCACAAACCCTTTGAGAACTTCACGCTCTCAAGACACTCTTTTGTCTATAAATCACAAACACTTGAGAGTGTCCTCTAAAAAGAAGAGGAGTTCAAGGATGAGACAAGAAACTGGACACTTTGCATGTAGTGGGAGGTCACCACGACATCGCGGGTGTCTCTGTTTCCGTTCCGGAAAACAAAACAAAACAAAACCGACATGACCCACCGATAAAGGACATACCGGCAAAGAGATAAACTCTGTTCACCCCCGATGAGAGACGAACGTCCCACGTACCGAAGAGTAACGCCACCGAAGAAAACAACACCTCGTGGTCGACATCCGTGTGCGCGAAGTCATCAAAGTTATAGACAGTCCGAGTTATAGACAGGAAGTCGAATCAACGAGGGACCGTACACTCTAGAAGGGTCCTGTTCCTAGCTTGGGTACAGAGGGCGTAGTTGTTCGATTGAAAAATGGTACGTCGGTGGCCCCACAATCCCTTTAATTTCTTTGTCAGGACAAATCCGAAGTTCTGTTTCGTCACGTAAGGAGGCACGAACGGAGGTTGGACGGACCTGTGTGGGACTGACACTCATGGGACTGACGGACGACACTCACGTTCCGAACGTCGTGGTATCTATTCAATCGTGTGTTTAGAACTCTAACAAGTGGGAACTCTAACAAGTTTCTCCGAGACTGGTTGGGTCGGGGTCCGAATCCTTGTAGGTTCAAAGTATTCTGTTTTGTTCGTCGTAATTCTACTTTGGTCTCGACGACAAACGAGTGTCTAACTACTATAGTCAGACGTAGGACCCTACTATTCGTCCTTGGGGCTTTGCGTTACAATTTTGGAGTGGGTACCTTACCTGTCCTACGGACCCTGGAAAAGGGTCAACTTTGAGGCCTACACGACACAGGACCCTGAAGGGTCCCGACAAGGTCAGACCTACAACTAGTCTTCGGTTAAACCACTACATAGGAGACGACAAAGGTAAAGGAACAGAAAAGTCAAGTCAAGTCAGCGAGTCAGTACAGGCTGAGAAACGCTGTGGTACTTGACATCGTGCGGTCCGGAGGGACAGGTAGTGGTTGAAGACCTCAAATGGGCCTCAAATGGAGTACAGGCAACTCAACCACTAAGGTAGGTTGGTAGAGTAGGAGACACGAGCGGAAGAGGAGGACGGGAGTTAGAAAGGGTCGTAGTCCCAGGAAAGTTTACTCAATTGAGAAGTGTAGTCCACTGGTTTCATGACCTCGAAGTCGAAGTTCTAGTCAGGAAGGTTACTTGTAGGTCCTGACTAGAGGAAATCCTACCTGACCAATCTAAGCATATAACTTTCAGTCGACCTATTAAAAGATTATTTATAACCTTATAAATAAACATATCTTACTCACCGAATAAAAGAATTGTTTAGGAACCTTGGACTCTACTTTCACTTTTGAAAACCGTTCCGTAATTAACCGCGACACTCGTCCTAAACACTCTGTTTTGTGGTGAGAAATTCTTCGTTCTCTAATTCCAAATACTGTAAAAATAAAGGTCTACCCTTTTCAATGGAACAATGAGTAATCGATTATGTACCCTGTAAGAGACCTAACACACTCTTCACCTTGGCATTTAATTTGTCCCGACTTGGGAATCTTCAATGACTTACAAGCACTGAGAACGGGGAATTCTTTCCTATTCTTAGACGGGAAGACCTACTCTCCGACCTAGGAAGAGAGAGGATAACACTCCATGTATTTCGTTTGAATTTTGACAGAATCTCTTCAATGACCTTTTATTAATACGCTAATCACTCCTACAAACAGGTATAATCACAGTTTTAATATATGACCGACTAGTTTAGGAGTGAGAAAAGTCAGTCGAGAGATAACTCGGCCGGGTGTCGAGGTCATTACAGGGGGTGACGGGAAAGAGAGCGGTAAGAGACAGGACAACACCGGAAAGTGGGGAGGGTTGGGGAGACAGAGGGAGAGGTAGTCGACCAGGGAAAGATTGAAGGGGACAGAGAGCACCCCTCCTACTCGGGTCGAAGGGGATGAGGACGGGGGGTGAGATCCTTCAAAGAAATGGGGAAGTCTAAGAAGACTTGTCAGGTTCTGGGGGTAAAGGGGTCTCCCTGCTAGGTTCTAAAAATAGTCGGGTAGACGGGAACAAAAGTGTCAGTTAAACTCGTGATAAACTAGACATAAAATCGATGTTTTGATACTGATATCTTTCTTTTCCATTGAAAAAACTGTATCCTATCGACACTATCAGAGATCTGAGACCTCTTTTCACCAATTTTACTAAAAAAAAAAGAAAAACTTTCAGGTGTTGACCAAGAAAAACGTATACCTCAATTTTCGTTGATTGAGCAACTCTGTCGATCGGATCTTTTTTCGAACTTCAATTGGAAATGGTCCCGTAGGGTCTACTGCGATTACCATGCGTTGGACGGACGTTCACACCGTTTCCACTCAAACTAGGGACCCAATCCTTCTACGGGACCTCCACCCTTATCGTTGGGTGGTCTCACAAGAACGGACCTCTCAGGTAACCTTTCTCCTCAGACCGTCCTATGTCAGGTACCCTAGCGTCTATCATCCCGTATTGACTTCGACGAATCGTGTCGTACGTTGGAAATGGTTCAGGAATTTTATATATTTGGTGAAACGGACTCCGGAGTTGGAACCCGTTTAATCTTAAAGTTTGGTTCCCCTTTCTTTTTCCAGTTTCTCTGTAAAATTTAGAGTCCGTCTTTTGATACCAGAGACAGACAGGTAGACACAGGTAGTTTAAATCAACTACTCCGTCTTCTACTTGTCATTTCCTTTTTCAAATAACTTTCCTTTTCATGTACGCCGTTCCGTGTACCCGCTGGAGTCTCTCTCTCTCTGCGGAAACCCTACACATTTAAGAAATGTTTCCCCGACAAAAGGTCCAGAAGTAGAAGGGAGTCCGGTTAGTGGAACAAATAAGCGGGACCGATTAAACAGAGTCCTGGGAGGGACCTCACACGTGGGTGTGGAATCGGTTCAACCTAGAGTTTCACTTCGGAAGACCCTCCTCGTTCTGAGTAATACCGGACCCTAATAGGACACTCAAAACTGAGGTTCGTCGGAAAGACCCGTACACATCACAGAGGGAATTGTTTGTCCCAAAAAAGGAAAGAAACAGGAGCGGTATTAATAAGGGACTCTAATCTCTTACTGACACATAAATAGGACAAAAACAACCCACATTTAAGGAGTTGACCTCGGGTACATAAAGAATAGAGTCCCTTACGTTTCCCCTTCTACTGTGTAAGTTCTGTAAATTGTACCTCGGGTAGTCAGAGGATGGTCTTTTAATGTAAAATAATCCCTCTTTCTTTCATCCAGACTGAATGTCCACTGACAAAGAGTTACTTCTTTTACTAAATTAATCCTTTTTTTTTCTCTCTCAAAAAAAAAAAAAAAATACGTTTCACCTGGAGGTCCCTTTCTCCAGGGGTTTCCGTTTCAGAAATATACTGGACATTGTTAGACAGTAAACTGAGGACAGTTACAAAAACGAACTGATACCCTTCGTACACTACTCCACAAAGTTTCCCTAGATAAAGGAGAAACAGGGGGAAGACACGACCTAAGGTAGTCTACGGACGAAAAACCAGGTACACCTTGTCGCGACTGTGGAGGTCTCTAATAAAACCTGGGTCGGACCAAGAGAAGGATAAACAACGTGGACGCTCTGGAGTGACCTTCTTCCCTTTCTGACCGTCGAGAAGCTAACGTAAACCACAGAGTCTAGGATGTGTCTCGACGGAAGTTGGACAGAAGGACAAGTCTCGGGAGTCGACAAGGACAACAATGATGAAAACGGTCTAGGAAGTCCCCACACACATTGTCCTTACACCAAACCTAGAAGACACTAACATTGAGTCCTTTGGACATTCCTGTCACCTATAACTCCAGGAGAGAATCTGTCCTGGACTTAACTCTAGAACAATCATAGAACCTTTGCTAAAGGTCCTCCCTACCGACTCATTGTGTTAATGTGTCCAGTCAAGAACACAGACTAGACTTCAAAGGAAAAATGTGAGGACCTCAAGTAACATTGAAAAACAGGAGATAAAACGGGTTCACCCGGGACCACCAAGTCTCGTACCTACTTAGACATTCAGAGCCAAAGTCAGGACGAAAACGAATAAATGAAAGTACAAGGGACCCCAACACATGTCCTTGGGACACTTAGGTGATGGAAATAAACATTTTACCTCCATTAATCACGACAATCCACCGTATCTTACAACGGACAAAATGTAAAAAAAAAAAAAAAAAGACAGGGTACACCGTCGAACATACAATCAACGGGTAAGGACCTACCTGAGACACGGGGGAGTTCCCATACACGCATCAGGATTGCTGACGTGGTGGTCCCTTAAACGGAGTTTCTAATGAAAACGAATTTCTTATGTAAATGAAGGACAGAACGAATAACACTGTAGAGAAACAGAGGAAATGTAGAACATACAAAAATAAAATGAAAAGTAAAAATTCTCACAACAGAGACTGAGACCAATTATCCAAAAGTTTATTATAACCAAAAGAAGTATGGTTATGTAATGTAAAATTTTTACAAAAAATAACAACCAACGTGACCCAGAAACAACGAAGTCCCCGAAAAGCAATGAACACCGTCCGTTCCCGATGAGAGATGCACGTCACGTGTCTGAAGAGAAGATTACGGAAGAGAACAATGTCACACCCCCGAGATACCGACACGTGTCATCAACACTGAGGGCTTGTACCTTGTGTCTCAACACCGGATGTCCAAATCAACGAGGTTCAATACACCCTTGAAGAGCCTACTCCCTACCTTGGGAACACGGGACACAATTAATGGTCCACCTAAGAAATGGAGACTCGGTCTTCCCTCCGGGGTTTCGAACAAGGAACTGTACATAGAACCTTGGTTACTTGACTTATTCAATTTCAATGACATATCTATCCCTTAACGTCATGACTTACTGACAAGAAATTCCTCTGTTACAAAGTAAATAATTATAAAACAATAAATTTCTACTACCAGGAATACATAATATGTTACATTGACTGTACTTGGTGAACAGTCACAGTATTTTACGGATATACAGATAGATGACTATCTAAATATTCTGCATAAATCTTTTCAAAAGAAGGGGGGAGGGGGGGGTTAAAAACATCCCTTAAAGGACTTGTCAACAGTTGACGATAAATACAAAAGGCAATAAGCAATATCACGAAGAAACCCTAATAAATGGTAACGTCACATAACGGACAATTACTTACGAACAAGTCAAACAGTAAGACAGACTGAGAAACACTAGAGTACCTGTCATCGGACGATTCGAGGAATAGATGCCTTAACAAAAGTCCGTTTTTACCAAGCCACTGACGGTAAAGGAGGAGGTCCCCTAGAGGGGGTGGATCCCTAACTTCGAAGGATAGGATACAGAGGACGTAATCGTCCGATTAAGAAATGGTGGTTCAGTGGACACATCGGGACAGACAAGAAATGGCAAATGAATACATATTCATACGTATTTCACACATGTTATACGACATAAAAGAGGAGTTAATACTCTGTCGTCACACAAATGATGGTTCATCTTACTCAAATCTTCAGTACCACGTTTTTATGGGAAAAGAAACTCTTGACTGTACTCAAACCTTTTTTAATTATACAAGACTGACATAGAAACTTCGATCCGAAGGGATTTTAATTAAACTTAATGTACACTAACGAGAAAGTAAAAATTTCTCAAGATAAACAAGTGGTAAAGTTTATAAAATTTCTAGTAGTAACCCTTGTACGTATTAAGACAAGTCGTACCTATACAGTAAATCATATTATGGTACATAAGTCGTACTTTGTTAAATACTTAATATTAACTATCTTACGTATACCCAAAAATATAAAACATCTACATAGAGTTTATGTTTACTAGTTCTTTAATGTCCGTTTTCCTTTGTCACCATTTCTTCTTTAAAAAGTTTCTCACTACAAACCTTCTCGGTTTTCGGTACTTTAACTTCTAAAAAAGGAGTCTTTCTATGTTCTTTCATACGTACTAAAACTCACACACACCTGTCTACACTTTCTTTACTGTCTCCTTGGAGATATAGGGTATTGTTTTTAGAGTGACCATCTTCTCGAGTACTATCATCTTCACTACGTCCTTTATTCGGACAACTTTCCGTACCTAGTTCGAAAGTCCTAGTCAACGTCTATGAACTTAGACTTCCCTGTCAAAGACTTACATCAGTCCAACACCGCTTATAGTTGTCATCACGGAGTCCAAATAGTGGAGTCTCTTGAGCATCACAGGCATTTCCGTTAACAGTATTTGTACTCTAACCACAATACGTAGGGAGTCTTGACCGTGATCTCGTCCTTCGTGTGATCTTTTTTAGTATGTCAACATTACTCACGTTGTATTGAAAAGAAGTCCTGAGTCTTGAGTGATCTGTAGTTTCTTAGGTATGTCCTTCTTTTCGTATATTTACATTGTATACAACATTCCGAAAATTACTATTTAGCTGGGAACATCAAGTAGTCTCTTTCGTATCACCTCTGTTTTGGTATATTTGCATTACATACACCGGTGACGAAATTTGTCATATGTGTGGAAGTTGTAGTAACCACTCAAGTATGACCTCTCTTTGGTATACGCTTCATATACCGGTATCGATATGAGCTTTCAGTGTGGAACCTTAAGTAACCTCTCAAGTATGACCTCTCTTTGGTATCTTTACGCTATACACACCTTTCCGGAAATCATCTTTAAGTCCGGAACATCAAGTAACCTCTCAAGTGTGACCTCTCTTTGGTACATTTACACTACATACACCTGTCCGGAAATCAGCTTTAGGTTAAGAACATTAAGTAGTCTCTTAAGTATGACCTCTCTTTCGAATGTTCACATTGTTAATCCTGTTTGTAAAATCACGTGTCAGTACGAATTTAACGGTAGTCCGTCAAGTATGTCCTCCTTTTCACATCTTTCCATTAAATACACCGTTTCAGAAGTCAACGTCCAGAAACGACAAGTAACCTTTGTAACCTCTCTTTGGTATATTTATTACTAGATACACCGTTCCGGAAAATCAGTTTGCCGTTTGGAGCGTAAAGTAAACTCTTAAGTATGACCTCTCTTTGGCACATTTACACAACACACATCGACTACGAAATGACCTTTGGGTGTCGAACCTTAAGTAGTCTCTTAAGTATGACCTCTCTTTGGTACATTTACACTAGAGTCACCGTTCCGGAACTTTACGTTTGGAACGTCAAGTAACCTCTTAAGTATGACCTCCCTTTAGAATGTTTACATTGGTAAGACTGTTTGTAAAACGACGTGTCGATCGGAGTGTCAAGTATGTCCTCTCCGTCGTATCTTTACACTACATACACCCGTCACGAACTTTACTGGTAGATTCTTTAGTCTATTAAGTATCACCTCTTTTTACAATGTTTATGTTGTTAATACTCTTTGTAAAATCACGTCTCCATTACTCACATCGTTTCGGAAATCAGTCTCAAGTCCGGAATATTAATTGGTTGCTTAAGTATGACATATCTTTGGTATGTTTACTTTCTTTATGCCATTTCGAACATCACGTACAAATCGGAGTTGACTGGCAACCCGTCAACTATGTCCTCCCTTTGGTGTATTTACCTTAAATATACTGTTTGGGAAGTCAGTATTTCATATAGTTCAAAAACTGGGAGTCTTTTCAGCTTGATCTCCTTTGGACTGCTTACACCATCCACCGCGTTTCGGAACCAAGACACAAGTCTGCATTGATTGGTAGTCCATTAATTAAGACTTACCTTTAGAATGGGTATATCACGTACACCACAGAAAACCTTCCGTAAGTTAATAAATGTTTTGTACTCTTTTAAGTATAACCACTCTTAGGTATGTAAATCTCGTGTCAGGCAGGGAGGATTCTAACTTCCTTTACTACATTTATATTACACACACCGGTCCAGAAGTTATTGTCCAGAGTAGAAAGGGTAGTCGTCTCTTAAGTATTACGTCTCTGTGTTTACATTCTCACACCGTTTAGGAAGTCCACCGTAAGTTCGGAGTTCTCTGTAGTCCACTACCTGACCTCTCTGGTAGGCTTACATTAGTCACACAGGTCCGAAAACAGTCCACAAATGTGGAATCCGAAGAACTCTTATAAGTGTGACCTATCTTTGATATAGTTACATTACTCACACAGTCCCGAAAATCTGTTGTTGGGATTCAGTCCTAAGTCATTTCTTCAGTAAGACCTCTCTTTCGAATGTTCACTGTACTCACACATCTTGGAAATGAACCCCGAGTGTAACGTGATCGGTAGTCTACTAGGTATGATCTCTCTTGGAATGGTCACATGTCTTATACCGTGTTGGAAATCCATGACGGAATTTGAGTCCTAAGTGGTTTTGAAATGTGAAACCGTCAAAATAAGAAATACGTAATACCTTCAAAAGTGTCAATGACGAGTGAGAAATCCACACATTCTCATATATAGGGCCTCAATTTGGTGTATTTACGTTATAAACACCCTTCGTAAAATGGTTTGAAGGTTTAAGCCCTTGTAAGACCTCGTTACGAGTTTACGTTACCCTCACCCTTTTAAAAGTGGAACTCAACTTCACAATCTGTTCTGAGGTATCATTTCTCCTCAGAATCTTTACGTGCCCGTTCCCGAAAGACCTCCCAAGTCTCATGTGATCTGAAGTCTTATATACAGAAAGGGTCTTTGGTGTCTTTTCATTACACATGTGACTTCGAAATTGAGTTTCTAGTTTTGACACCTTGTACTCTCTTATATATACCTCTCGTTTGAACCTGTCCATTACTTATAACACATCAGACAAGGTAATTGATAAGTGTGGTACCCGTATTACTTCACTAAGTACGTACAGTCTTTGATATGTGATATGGCTTAAACCTTTGTACAAATTCTTTTCTTATAAAGGAGCTCAGGGGGGGGGTTTAAGTATAACCTCTCTTAGGAATGTTAACATTACTTAAACCGGTAGAAAACACTGTCAAGAATGTCGTCTAGTGTCTTCTCTCTTAAGTGAACTCCATAATTATTTAGAAGTCAAGAGGTCGTGATTGGATGTTATAATGGCGTCTTATTAATTCATACAACTTTGAATTAGTGTACACACCTTTACCGGGTAATAGAAGTCACACACAAATTAATCAACTTAAAAGAACTCTTGTAGTGTAATAACAAGAAATAAAGGACTTTCAAAATTTAAGAATATCGAAAGAATCTCTGAAAGTACTACCAGAGACGTTTCTTTACTCATTCTACTTCCCTGACTGAAGTAATCCACACCAAGTAAATACAGATAGATAGGACCATTTTGTCCCTGTGACTCTATAGTTTAAGCTACCACACACTTAATCCTAGTCGCTCCCTGTCTCTTGGTGCATTTTGGTACTCTACTCAGTCGTACGAGTAGTACAAGTCCCACGGGAAGACATGTGTCCAGTGGCACCAATTTCTTGACTTACGAGATGGTAGACTGGTACGTTTCTCGTCCGACCTGTAACTCCCTGAACCCGAAAAGTACCCTCTCCTCAACTGTCCAATGACCCCTGACTAACACACCTTCTTTAACATGGTTCCTTTACCACCAGGAAAAGAGGGAATTGATCGTTAACGACAACACATGTTTACTAATTACCTCTGAGCCTTTAACTTCTCTCGTCAAAAGAAGTTTTTACAATTAGTTTCCTTGGTCTTTGTCCTACACGTACATAGACGAAGTAGTAATGGACGACGGTAAATGTTACACGGAGACAAAATAAGTCTTACATAGTATTCAGAACACGAGGTTATTTTAAACATAGTAAAATAGGTATTGAGACTTACCTAGTACAAAGAAGGTTGTCGTGTCAAAATTAGGTGGAGTCATGAAGGATTGTCTTTGATCGTTACGGGGTTTCTGAGAGTTCCAACTTTCTTAGAGATTCTCCAAGAAACGTACCACTTTAGTTTATCTGTTAAAACCCTAACATATGATTGTTATACGTGAACTCAATAAGAGAGGTGTGAAACAGGTATCGTCTCGTTAATATCTAAGACCGGGACATTTTGGATGGGGGGCAAATATACACGTGATATACTATAAAGGGTTACAATAGAAAACACGGGTTTATTTTACTACACGGACTAAATGTACTTCACTTTCATCCTTATTATTTGTACGTTTTTAATCCTTTGTTTTTGGAAACCTTTATTCCCATTTTCACTGCACAGAAAACCTCGAACCTCGTAAGACTTTTTTTTAAAAATAACAACCGACTTATTGACACCGAGTACCCCAGTCCTCGAGATGTAGTATACCCTTAAAGGGTCTGGTCCTTAATAGTTAGGGAACAGATGACGTAACCGTGTGCTTAAGGAATGAGGACTCGGTGGTGCCTTCGGGACCTTTATTAAATCTTCCGTGTTATATACTACCCTTGAACAAACAAACGATTTGATCTTTAAAGTATATAAGTCAGGGATCGCAAAACCAAGAACAATGAAACATCAGTTGGTAACTTCCTTCTACCGTGGTTTATTTCAGATTTCTACAGTCATCAGTTTGTAATTTTTTTGTTTTTGTTTTGTAACACTCTGACAAATTGTTTCGTGACTTACAAATGAGCACGAAACTCAAATAATACAAGGAAAAGGACGACATGTGTATAAAAGATAACAAGATATCGCACAACTTCTACCATATTTAATGATAATTAATAAAATGATCTACCTATTTAACGATAAATGACAGATAACGGACACTCTGAAAATGTGATCGGATTCTTGTAATCCTTGTAATTACAAACCTTAATAAATAATCCATTATTTATCTTCAGGTCCCCTATAAGTTGAGAATTACAGTGTAATATCTTAATTCATTATACGAGGTAACAAGTAAGAATTTACATAAAAATGTTAAAAGAAGAAAAATGTTATAACACCACCAAATACCAAAAACGAAAGGTAGTCGTGCTTAACCGGTATCCGTATGTATACAGGGGAGGAAAGACTTGGGTGGAGGGAGGGGTCGGATAGACAGGTCCAGAAGTGTCTCGTGACCGAGACCCACAGGACGAAGTTTGTAGGTTGAAGGTGACCGATAGACAAACTGTATACCGTTATATACAAAGTCACGATAACAAAGTTTAGGGTGGTGGGATAAACAAAAAAGTTATCAAAAAGGAATGGCATTAAAAAAGACAGGTGTAAAACACTGTGTCTAAATTACAAATCAAATGTAAGGAAGGGACGGAATGAGATTGTTTAGGTGTAGTCATCCAACAAAACTCTGAAAATCTTGTACTTTTTACGTGTATGTATTCTGTCACTGCCCTGTATCATCCATGGGATATTGATATTTCTGTCTGTTAAGGAAATCCTGAACTCAATTATGTGTTTATAAATAAATGTCAATTATGTGTCTTTATAAATGTTTATCACATATCAACTATTAAAACCACTTTTATTTAAGATTACAAAAGACTTTTGCAATATAAAATATGTGACGAAACAACAAGTGTACACTGTCACGAAGGTTTCTCTGTTGTTTCTTTTCTCTTTTTATCTAATGTTAAATTCATTTAACAGAGTCAAGTCAAGTCAAGTCAGCGGGTCAGCACAGGATGAGAAACGCTGGGGTACTTAGCGTCGTGCGGGTCGGAGGGACAGGTAGTGGTTGAGGGTCTCAAGTGAGTCTGAGTACAGGTAGCTCAGGCACTACGGTAGGTTGGTAGAGTAGGAGACAGTAGGGGAAGAGGAGGACTGGGGTTAGGGAGGGTCGTAGTGTCAGAAAAGGTTACTGAGTTGAGAAACGTACTCCACCGGTTTCATGACCTCAAAGTCGAAATCGTAGTAAGGGAGGTTTCTTTAGGGTCCCGACTAGAGGAAGTCTTACCTGACCAACTTAGAGGAACGTCAGGTTCCCTGGGAATTCTCAGAAGAGGTTGTGGCGTCAATTTTTCGTAGGTAAGAAGCCGCGAGTCGGAAGAAGTGTCAGGTTGAGAGTGTAGGTAGGTACTGATGACCTTTTTGGTATCGGAACTGATCTGCCTGGAATCAACCGTTTCATTACAGAGACGAAGAGTTATACGATAGATCCAACCAGTATTGAAAAGAAGGTTCCTCATTCGCAGAAAATTAAAGTACCGACGTCAGTGGTAGACGTCACTAAAACCTCGGGGGGTTTTATTTCAGACTGTGACAAAGATGACAAAGGGGTAGACAAACGGTACTTCACTACCCTGGTCTACGATACTAGAAGCAAAAGACTTACAATAATGGGAGTTTACCAGTATATCATTAAACTGTAAGGTAATGTAACCCGAAAGGACCATCGAGTATGTCATTTCGCAGACGGACGTTACACCCTTTGGACCCAAGTTAAGGACCCAGTCCTTCCAGGGGACCTCTTCCTTTACCGTTGGCTGAGGTCCTGAGAACGGACCTTTTAAGGTATCTACCTTCTTGGACCATCCGATCAGGTACCCTAACGTTTCTCAGCCTGTGCTGACTCGTTGAAGTGACCGTGACCATGTAACTCCTTTATAACTGTTGATACATAACAATATATAAATAATATATTACTATTAATGATATACATTAATAATATGTATTGTATATATTATTAATATATATAATATGTTGAAAAAGAGTTCATAAACTTCGATACAGTAGTGTTCGTACTTTGTCTTTGTGAAAAATATTTCTTACGTCAAGAGTAATTTCCTCTAAAAAAGAGTATTATTAAAAAATTTAATTACGTAAGTTAAGCGAGATACGGACTATGATTGTGTTGTAACACTTAGATGAGATGAAGAAAGTTTAAAATTGTTTTCTCGTTTCTGCTCCGTCCCACTCCACCTAAATATGACCCCCAACTCCACCCATACCCACATCCCATGACGACCCAGGGTTCTCCTAAGTCTAGAAAATTCCCCAGCCCTATTTACTGTTATCTCCCTGCGTCGGTGTGTATATGTACATAGGTAAGAGGGGGTTTGGGGACAGGGTAGGTCCGACGGTGTATTGTACCTCGTCTCGAGGGACACGATATATTAGCCTAAGGTTTATTTTCACTACAGATTAGAAACAGAAAGAGACTGAATAAGTGAATCATAACTTTCCAACAACGACTCGGCACTTTGTGAGGTCCTAAGAACCGTAGGCCTCCTCTCCTTAAGTTAGGCCCCGGTTACTACTCCAAACTAGCGAGTCTCGAAAACACATTATTTCAAAATAATTTCATATTCTCTCTATCTCTTCCAAAGACTGTATTTGTA
The DNA here is from genome assembly GCA_006410555.1 of Capra ibex. Classification (NCBI taxonomy): domain Eukaryota; kingdom Metazoa; phylum Chordata; class Mammalia; order Artiodactyla; family Bovidae; genus Capra; species Capra ibex. Next base: position 8,794 of record SJYO01043395.1, on the reverse strand, counting down.
GTGTTCCCCTGTTTTTCTCACGGGGGGGGGAAGATCAGAAATCGACTTATAATATATCGATGATCGTCTGACGATTAACCTCTTTCCTTTACAGAGTTTTGTTACAGAGTCTCTAACCGTAGTCCGGGGAGTGGGTGTTGTACATAAAACTCTTTTGTAACCGTGTTCCACTCAACAGGGCCCGGTATTTTGCTAACTGTACTTATAACTTCTGTCCGTCCAAAGACTCGTTTATTTCAAAGTAATTGTATCCAATCCTCTTATTAACATACTCATTTTGTATGACCAAACAACTCGGTAATAGGCAAGACTCAGAGAATTCACTTGGTTGGACTTCTTTCTCAGATCCCATTTATGTATCAAGTAATTGTATCGAATTATCTTTGTGAAGGTATTATTTTTGCGTAACCAATCGAGTTCCAAACTCTTTTCAATTCAAGACCACTTTGGTCCACAGCAGTATCGTTGTGTCTTAAAATTCTCTTTGGAGGATATGTTTTAATTTTAAACCTATCTCTTCCCTTTTTATAGACTGTGAACATCTAACAAAGGAGGAGGACGTCGAATTCTGTTTCTATTTTTTGTAACTGTGAACGTCGAATAAAGGAGGTAAACCTCTGGGGACTGGAAGGACGCACAATGGGATAGTCTTACTAGTAAAGGTCCGGGTTAGTGCAAGCACAAATTAAAGCAAAAGGGTTGTTACAACTCATAAAGAACCTATTGAGTCAAGTCAAACACAAATGATGAAGTATACACGATTTAGGAGTCATATAGATGAGGACCTTAAAGTACTTGAAAGGGGCTCCACAGACCCGGTTTGGCAAAATTCCATTGTGTAGAGAGGTGTAGGCACGCATGACAGACGTAGACCTTGTACCTGTTAAGTGTACGTCGAAAAAAGAGTCTCGTGTCTTTTGTTGACTACGAAAAAATGAAATAATTACTTCTTTCCGAATAAGAGTGGCCGATAAAAAAGTGGTCTCGTGTCGACCATTTTCTCCTCTACTCCCCTATTAAATCAATGTAGTCATACTATCAAGTAATGACAGATTAGTATGTGTATTATAGGTCCTACGACACGTTCCTGAAAAAAAAGGGCACTAGTAGTCTCTTTACCGTTTTACCTTTTATGAAAAGGATCATAACTCCGACGTCTCGTCCCGAGACACCTCGAAGGTCCGTGAAAAACCAAGGGTAAAGAATATCCGTCCTGACGTCGGAGGTACTGGAAGACACTCAAGGTTTCCCGTCTTGTCAACGACTAGTTTCTTCCTACGACTGTGACCCAGTTAGCACAGGTTGAGAAAACACTGGGTTACCTGTGTTTTATCCAACGGTAAAGAAGGAGGTCCACCAGAAGGGCTGGGTCCTTAGTTTGGGTTCAGAGGACATGACCGTCCACCTAAGAAATGGTGACGTGACTAATCCACTGGTCTGGTGGATTCTGGGACGTGTGTTAAAGTAGAACAGTGGTTGGGGTAGGAAAATGTTGAAACGTCTCCTTTGTTCTTATGTTCTGACAATGACGGGACTAGGAATCGTATATAGGGATCACCTGCTATATTGTAAAGGGATTAGTGGTCCCTCCCCCGGATTTCATAAGGGAAAATCGGAGTGTGTATATATTTCGGTGACAAATAGGAGGTATTGAGACAGAGACACGAACATAAAGTTTATAAAGCCAAACCGCAAAGACGTGTCTCTCGGTTCTAAAACCGTAGTTATATTGGAGACCCAAGACCAAGTTGGGTCTGGAGACTGAACAACTAAGTCTCCTTGCAGAAGGTTGTGCATGACTACAGAGATTCTACACTGTCCTGGTCTGTGTTGTGTCGGGTTTCCTTGTGCGTCCCGGGGAGTGGTTTCAAGATTCCATGTATGTGGCTCCAAGAGTTCGGAAGGAACAAAAATAATAATAACCCAATTATAAGGATTCCAAGGTAAAAATTGATAATGTACACATAAATAGAAGAAACTGAAAAGAACCATAATATCGAAGACTACTGTCTCAACTTCGAATGAAGCCTAGGACATTAATACCTTTTCTCGTTTCTAATTTCTTAAGAGGGTGAAGTGAAGGTCCTTTTCCCAATGACGGTTCTCGGTGGGAAGGGGTAATAGTGACTAAACTCTGGGGGTGAGCCGGGGGACAAAGGGACCCTTTTTTGGTCTGTGTGGGAGGTGTTTAAGGGTCAGACACGGGATAGTCACTACACGACAACAACAAATCAGGGAGTCAGTACTGACTGAGTGACGTTGGAGCACCTACGGTACGAAGGGACAGAAAGTGGTATAGGACCTCAAACGAGTTTGAGTACAGGTAACTCAACCACTACGGTAGATTGGCAGAGTAGGAGACAGTAAGGTAAGAGGACGGAAGTTAGAAAGGGTCGGAGCTTCAGAAAAGGTCACTCAGGCTATAAACGTAGTACACCGGTTTCATAACCTCGGAGTCGAGGTCGTAGTCAGGAAGGTTACTGATAAGTACCAACCAGAGGAAAGCCCAACTGACGAAACTAGAGGAACGAGAGGTTCCCTGAGAGTTGTGATTAGAGGTCNAGGATTCCAAGGTAAAAATTGATAATGTACACATAAATAGAAGAAACTGAAAAGAACCATAATATCGAAGACTACTGTCTCAACTTCGAATGAAACCTAGGACATTAATACCTTTTCTCGTTTCTAATTTCTTAAGACGGTGAAGTGAAGGTCCTTTTCCCAATGACGGTTCTCGGTGGGAAGGGGTAATAGTGACTAAACTCTGGGGGTGATCCGGGGGACAAAGGGACCCTTTTTTGGTCTGTGTGGGAGGTGTTTAAGGGTCAGATACGGGATAGTCACTACACGACAACAACAAATCAGCGAGTCAGTACTGACTGAGTGACGTTGGAGCACCTACGGTCCGAAGGGACAGAAAGTGGTATAGGACCTCAAACGAGTTTGAGTGCAGGTAACTCAACCACTACGGTAGATTGGCAGAGTAGGAGACAGTAAGGTAAGAGGAGGACGGAAGTTAGAAAGGGTCGGAGCTTCAGAAAAGGTCACTCAGGCTATAAACGTAGTACACCGGTTTCATAACCTCGGAGTCGAGGTCGTAGTGTCAGGAAGGTTACTGATAAGTACCAACCAGAGGAAAGCCCAACTGACGAAACTAGAGGAACGAGAGGTTCCCTGAGAGTTGCGATTAGAGGTCGTGGTGTTAGGTTTTCGTAGCTAAAAAGATACGAGTCGGAAATACCTGGCTGAGAGTGTAGGGAAAAATTTAGTGTAGGGATCGAAACCGGTGGAGTACGCTTCTCGACTGAGTAACCTTTTCTGAGACTACGACCCTCCCTAACCCCCGTCCTCCTTTTCCCCTACTGTCTCCTACTCTACCGACCTACCGTAGTGACTGAGGTACCAGCACTCAAACTCACTTGAGGCCCTCAACCACTACCTGTCCCTCCGGACCGCACGACGCCAAGTACCTCAGCGTTTCTCAGCCTGTGCTGACTCGCTGACTTGAATTGACTTGATCGACTGATGACCTTTTTGGTATCAAACAGATATCCCTGGAAACAGCCGTTACAGTAAGGAGACGAAAAATTATGTGGTACATCAAGATAGTATTGAAATGAAGGTTCCTCGTCAGGGGACCGACGTCAGGGGAAATCGTCACTAATGTTATAACTTAATGTCAAAGGAGACGGGCGGACCATCGAGTCTGACATTTCGCTGCCGGATGTTCCGCCTTCTGGGTCCAAGCTAGGGGCCCAGCCCTTCTAGGGGACTTCTTCCTTTACGGTTGGGTGAGGTCATAAGAACGGACCTTTTAGGGTACATGACTCTTCGGACCATCCGATTTCAGGTGCCCCAGCTTTTCTCAGCCTGTGCTGACTCGGTGAAGTGAAGTGAAGTGAAGGCGGAAGACACGGCGCTGTGAACCGGTGGGACTCGGCTCAGCGGGGCGGGGCTGCGCAGGCGGGGCGGGGCTGCGCAGGCGGGGCGGGGCTGCGCAGGCGGGGCGGGGCTGCGCAGGCGGGGCGGGGCTGCGCAGGCGGGGCGGGGCTGCGCAGGCGGGGCGGGGCTGCGCAGGCGGGGCGGGGCTGCGCAGGCGGGGCGGGGCTGCGCAGGCGGGGCGGGGCTGATAGGGTCAGGGAGGCGCAGCTCATCGGGGACGAGGCGCGGTCCTGCGAGGCGTGACGGTGCGTCGCTCAAGGGCGGAGTGGAAAGTTTATGGAATACAACCAGGCCGAAGAGAGGTGGTGGGTGGGTAACTGCCGGACCGGGGCGGACGTCCGGCCAGTCGATAAACAGACGCGCAAGCGCGTGACACTGGGTGCCTCTCCGCCTCTCGCCGCTGACCTCCAGGATAGCGCCGCACTCAAAGACAGAAACCTCAGTTTGGACCGAGAGCGCCAGAGGAGAAGGAACATGGGGCCTAGACTCCCAGCGATGACTGAGACTTCACTTCAGCGAGTCAGCACTGGTTGAGAAACGGTGGGGCACCTGACATCGAATGGTCCGAAGAGGCAGGTACCGTAAGAGGTCCGTTCTTATGACCTCACCCAATGGTAAAGGAAGAGGTCCCCTAGAAGGGCTGGGTCCTTAGCTTGGGCCCAAAGGGTCGCAACCTCCGTCTGCGAAATTGGAGACTCGGACTGAGATTTAGGGGCGAGGGCGGGGTGGTGGGGGTCGTTTAAGTCTGCAGAGGCATTCGCCGGTTCCCCGCGGACGGAAAACCAACTTGAGACGTGACTTCGGCCAAAGACGAAGACCTTGTGACTTTGCGACGCAAAGCGTGGAAAAAGACCGAATTTTCGCAAATGACTGGAGTGACTGGGGAGATGGGAAAGACGTGGTGTATGTTAAGATAATCCACTCCACCAAATAAGCGAGGTGGAAGAAGTCGGAGAGGAAGAGCCCGGAACCTCCGGAGCGGCCGACGGGGCGGGGGCCTCGCCGTCGCAAGAGAGGGGCCAGGACCCTAAGACCCCTCGGGCGGGGCGAGGACTCTAGGGGAGAGAGGGTCGGCAGACAGGAGTGCAGAGGATCCGTCCAGGAAGACGGGAAGTCTCACTGGAAAGGGGACTAGGGACCACCCCTTCCACTGGACTCGGTCGGTGCACTGTGGGTACCAAGAATCCGGGGTTTATGGTGGGCGACCTTAAACCGAGAACGCCCTCCCGGAAAGAATAAGTCAGAGGATGGGACATTTATCACCCGCCTTCCGCCCTAGTCTTCTTCGTCTCTGTCGCTGAGGATCTCTTTACCTTTTAACTCTTTTCGGACACCCTGTTCTCTACCGTCACTTCTCCTAACACTCCTTGAACCTTCTCTGTCGAAGTACTTTCTCTTACTCGCAACTTCCCTCGCTCACCCCTTTCCTCTCTTTAAGTCTCGCTTCGTCCCAGAGGCATCTCAATTCCCACTCGTTGTATCCCTCCACACCAACAAGTAAGGCTGAGAAACCTTCGGGACATAGAGGTTCTCAAAAGAGTTTAGGTCCAGACAACTCAGGTCCCTAACATAGAGTGGTAGAGTAGAAGATGGCGGGGGAAGACATCGGAAGTTCCCTCTCCCCGACATTTAGTCCCCAGGGTTTCTCCCGCTGTCACCTCTCCGTCAAGCGTGTCGGGCGTTTCCCCTATGTTCTCGACCTTGGTCTCGTTGTTATAGGACCACCCTCTCTTTCCCCTGAGGATCACAAACCTCCTCGACTCTCTTTTTCGCTCGACTTCCCTCCGTATCGGTGAACCCTCACGGTCTCTCAACCCTCCTTCCCTCCCGTCTCCACCTTCTTCTTTTCGTCTTTAGGTACCTCTAACTCCTAGTGGTCCCTCCAACCTCTCTTTCGTTGAACTTCCGCTTGTCTACCGTCTCTCTCCGCCCTACCCTCCGTCCCTTCTTCATCTCTCCCCCTGTCCGTGTCGTCCTCTCGTCTCTACGTTCGTCTCTTTCCCTCTACATCTTTCTTCGTCCCTTTGTCTAGTTGGTTTACTTCACTTTTGTCGATCACACGTCCACTACCACCCCTGATCTAGGCCTTCTCACGACTTAGTCGACCCATTCTTAATAATTCAGCAATATGTAACTAAGAACCGAAATTTTAGATTACGTTTAGAAGAAATTCAATATGTCTAGTCTTACTCTTAACGTTTTGAAGACCGACACTCCGTACACATAAAACATTAATAAACATAATTTTCTCGTACGGTACACATCTCGGTCAACTCCACCCCCGACACCGTCACTGAACTAAGAGTCGACACCCAGTGGGGGAACCGAGAAGGACTACGCCTCATCTCCAATAAGCTCTCTTCTTTACCCCGTTCTTGACTGACTGAGAATGATGTACTACGGAAAAGTTCCTTGAAAGTTGTACAAGAAACACATCCAAAATGAAAACCGAAAGTCGAAAGAAATGTAAATTAATAAAAACATCGAACCCTATTTCTAAGCAAGTAAGTTATCGCTGAAAGAACATTTGTTAATACCTCTAAACAGAGTGAACCCTATTGAACCTACTTACATCTCTTATAATACCATTCACTTAATTCTGTCTGTCCCTTTCTGACCATAATATACAGGAAGGTAATATACCTTATAATTTTTTTTACTTTGAGTGATCATGGTCTCCCATCCTACCACCAGTAGACCCCGACCCCCCACCCCTTCTACCTCCCTACAACCAGTTTTCCATATCAGAAACTCAACACTTTACTCACGCAGGACCCCTCCATACGCGTCGTACGACTGATATCAATTAGGACAAGACAATGAAGTACGACCCTTAAACAGTCCTCTCATGCAGTAGTTACTAAAGTGGTGTGTGTCTTGTACCCTTAAACCTCCTCTACCCACACAAGTAATCACCTAACACTATTGATAAAGTGTGATATGTGCACAGTATACGAGTGTCCCACATACCATACATATGTGTATGAGGAAACCAATCAGCCAAGAGGGGCTAGTCTGTACGAGGAGTCCAAGAGCACACTCCGGAGTGGGGTCCTTACACGTGTCCGGCGTCTACTAAGGCTATACCTAGGACGTGGACTCGTGGTCCCGAGAATCGGAGGTGAAGACTCTGACTCTAGTCCGGGACCCTCTCCCTTCCCACGAGACGAGACTCACCCCGACCTGGTCTCGGACGACACACTGGAATTCCCGTAGTACCCCAGTCGCCTCCACGGGGGACAACGACACACGTACTCCGAAGTGGTCCTCCCCTCACACTAGGTTCCTTTAACACCATTTCAGGGTACAACCTGAGAGACGTCCTCGACTGACACGACTCAGGGAGGACTCTGTCACTGGTGTCTCCTGACAGACAAGGTGTACCAATCCCGAAGGGACACACACACCAACCCCTACTCCTTTCCCTTACACAACTGCGATTCGTAATTTGTTGTACAAAAGTTGAAAGTACTATCTTGACACTTCTGAGTACCTGTTTCTCCGGGTCTTCTCCTTTCTTGTCCTCAGTCCGTACCGAGAAAGAGTCCATCCCAGTATAAGAGTCACCTAAGAGTGTGACGGAAGGACTTCACGGCTAGAGTCCTGAGCGATTAGCACAGACTGAGACCTCACAGGACACACTGAGGACATATACGTGTGAGCGGGCCCCGGAAGGGAGTCCGGGACAGTTGAGGTGAATCCAGGCCAGAGGGATACTGGGCCACTGGACCGGGAACACTCCTCCGAGGGAACCCGTGGTAGGACCCGTCCCGAAGAGTGGGTGCCCAACCTCTGCCCCAGAGTCACGACAACCCGTTGTGTCTGACAACTCCCGGGTAGACCTACGCGACAGACGAGANACAGTTGAGGTGAATCCAGGCCAGAGGGATACTGGACCACTGGACCGGGAACACTCCTCCGAGGGAACCCGTGGTAGGACCCGTCCCGAAGAGTGGGTGCCCAACCTCTGCCCCAGAGTCACGACAACCCGTTGTGTCTGACAACTCCCGGGTAGACCTACGCGACAGACGAGAGTCAGTTGGTACCATTTCTTCGACATGCACCTGGTGTCCATAATTGTACATGTCATGTGTCCTTTTAGACGTTTTCTCCGGTTACTCACCTTTAGTCAATATTGAAAAATATCGTGTAAATTTTGATTTACTCGTGGAGGAACTTTTGAATTCACAAACCCTTACCTTACCTTACCTTACAAGTCTTTCGCTACAGTCCCGATCGCTCACCAAACGATGTGGTAGATTAAATTTAACACTTTAGTCCGAATGATTAAAAAAAGAAAGAAAAACTGGTGTACTATGTCGAAGGTCCCAGAATCAAGCTACTCATCCCTAGCTTGGACTTTGGTTGGTCCTTCACTCCTTAGAATTGGCGACCTGGTACTCCCTTAAGAGGTTGAAATGATTAGAACTAAGTCATAAAAGGATTACTTTATTTTATTATTTGAACCTCAAACAATTATTCATGTATCGATTTTGATTCCTATTTTTAGTGTAATAATTAAAATTTTATATAAATAAAGGACATGAGACTGAAGTAACGAAGTCACAGTAAAGGGATCAAGACCGCTCACCACCGGTGAGAGACCTACGTCACACGTGTGAAGAGTGACCCCACCGAAGACAACAGAACGTCGGGTCCGAGACTCGTGTGACCGAAGTCATCAAAGTGGAGGACCCGAGATGTTGAGACCGAGTCCTTAACTCTGAGTGTCCGAATCAACGGGGAGTCGTTCACCCTAGAGTCTGGTCCGTTGTTGGGTGTAGAGGACGTAACGGGTCACCTAAGAATTGGTAAATGGGTATCCCTCCCGGTGTATAACAATTTATGTCCA
>SJYO01043386.1:0-20000 GCA_006410555.1 Capra ibex | reverse complement strand
GCACAAAAGTAAAAGTAAATATAAATCTAAATAAAAAACTTACGAATAAACTCAAGAAGTCACTAGGTAACCGACAGATCATTGTATAACAAAGGGGAGACACACAAACTCCCAAAAAAAAAAAAAGTCAAAAAAGAGAACGTCCACTAAAGATTACAGTATTACATCCACAGTCTTTTCTACGAACTACCAGAGTCAAAATAATTTACATAACTCCGAACGTAACACCGGGTTGTAGACTACATAAGACCCCTTACAAGGTACACGTGAACTTTTCTTACATATATTACGACGAAAACGTACCTTACGAAACATTTATAGTCAATTCCTGTAGCCCAGATTACACAGTAAATTCCGAAAACAAAAGACGGACCTACTAAACAGGTGACTACATTCACCCTTTATTGAAAAATTTAGGGAAGTAAAAATCAGACATATATACTCAAAGATCTATACTTCCACCAGAGAACATCTGTAGTATTTGTGTCCAGAACAAGAAATAGGTAAATCAGTCTTTCGTAAGGAGTCACTAGTCACGTTTCTTTATCTTCTTTTGTTATCTTACCCTTTCCGATCTCTAGAGAGGTTCTTTTAATCTCTATGGTTCCCTTTTATAGTACCTTTCTACTCATGTTATTTTCTGTCTACCATACCTGGATTGTCTTCGTCTTCTATAATTCTTCTCCACCGTTCTTATGTGTCTTGATATGTTTTTTTCTAGAAGTACTGAGTCTATTAGTGTCACCACACTAGTGAGTGGATCTCGGTCTGTAGGACCTTACACTTCAGTTCACCCGGAATCTTTCGTAGTGATACTGGTTTCGATCACCTCCACTACCTTAAGGTCACCTCGATAAAGTTTAGGATTTTCTACACTTTCACGACGTGAGTTATACGGTCGTTTAAACCTTTTGAGTCGTCACCGGTGTCCTGACCTTTTCCAGGTAAAGGTAAGGTTAGGGTTTCTTTCCGTTACGTTTTCTTACGAGTTTTATAGCGTGTTAACGTGAGTAGAGTGTGCGATCATTTCATTTTGAGTTTTAAGAGGTTCGGTCCGAAGTTGTCATGTACTTGGTACTTGAAGGTCTACAAGTTCGACCAAAATCTTTTCCGTCTCCTTGGTCTCTAGTTTAACAGTTGTAGACGACCTAATACCTTTTTCGTTCTCTCAAGGTCTTTTTGTAGGTAAAAACGAATAACTGATATGGTTTCTGAAACTGACTCACCTATTGTTATTTGACACCTTTTAAGACTTTTTCTACCTTTATGGTCTGGTGGACTAGACGGAGAACTCTTTAGACTTACGTCCAGTCCTTCATTGTCAATTTTTACCTGTACCTTGTTGTCTGACCAAGGTTTATCCTTTTCCTTATTCAGTTCCGACGTATGACAGTGGGACGAATAAATTGAATATACGTCTCATGTAGTACTCTTTGCGACCCGACCTACTTCGTGTTCGACCTTAGTTCTAACGACCCTCTTTATCGGTATTGGCACCTATATACATACTGTGGTGGGAATACTGTCTTTCACTTCTTGATTTTTCGGAGAACTACTTTCAGTTTCTCCTCTCACTTTTTCAACCAAATTTCGAGTTTTTAGTCTTTTGATTTACTACCATAGACCAGGGTAGTGAAGTACCGTTTATCTACCTCTTTGTCACCTTTATCACCGTCTGAAATAAAAAACCCTGAGGTTTTAGACGTATACCACTGACGTCGGTACTTTAATTTTCTGCGAATGAGGAACCTTTCTTTCAATACTGGTTGAATCTGTCGTATAATTTTTCGTCTCTGTAATGAAATGGTTGTTTCCAGGCAAATCAGTTCCGATACCAAATAGGTCACCAGTGTGTACTTACACTCTCAACCTGATATTTCGACTCGCGTCTACTTAACTACGAAAACTTGATACCACAACCTCTTCTGAGAACTCTCAGGGAACCTGACGTTCCTCTAGGTTGGTTAGGTAGGATTTCTTTTAGTCAGGACTTATAAGTAACCTTCCTGACTACAACTTCGACTTCGAGGTTATGAAACCGGTGGACTACCCTTCTCGACTGAGTAAACTTTTCTGGGTCTACGACCCTTTCTAACTCCCGTCCTCTTCTTCTCCTGCTGTCTCCTACTCTACCGACCTACCGTAGTGACTGAACTACCTACACTCAGACTAACTAGAGACCCTCAACCACTACCTGACCCCCCGGACCGCACCACGCTAAGTACCCCAGTGTTTCTCAGTCTCTGGTGACTCACTGACTTGACTTGACTTAACTTACATATAACAGGGGGACGAATAAATTGAATATACGTCTCATGTAGTACTCTTTACGACCCGACCTACTTCGTACTCGACCTTAGTTCAAACGGCCCTTTTTATAGTTGTTGGAGTCTATACGTCTACTGTGGTGGGAATACCGTCTTTCACTTGTCCTTGATTTTTAGGAGAACTAGTTTCACTTTCACCTCAAACTTTTTAAACCGAATTTCGAGTTGTAAGTCTTTTGATTCTAGTACCGTAGACCAGGGTAGTGAAGTACCCTTTATCTACCTTTTTGTCACCTTTGTCACAGTCTGAAATAAAAAACCCCGAGGTTTTAGTGACGTCTAACACTAACGTCGGTACTTTAATTTTCTGCGAATGAGGAACCTTCCTTTCAATCCTGGTAGGATCTATCGTATAACTTTTCGTCTCTGTAATGAAACGGTTGTTTCCAGGTAGATCGGGTCCGATACCAAAAAGGACACCAGTACATACCTACACTCACAACCTGACACTTCTTTCGACTCGCGGTTTCTTAACTACGAAAAGTTGACAGGACAACCTCTTCTGAGAACTCTCAAGGAACCTGACGTTCACCTAGGTTGGTCAGGTAAAATTTCCTCTAGTAAGGACCCACAAGAAACCTTCCTTACTACGATTTCGACTTTGAGGTTATGAAACCGGTGGAATACATTTCACAACTTAGTAACCTTTTCTGAGACTACGACCTTCCCTATCCCTAGTCCTCCTCTTCCCCTACTGTCTCCTACTCTACCGACCTACTGTAGTGGCTGAGCTACCTGCACTCAAACTCATCAGACCCTCAACCACTACCTCTCCCTCGGGACCACACTACCTTAAGTACCCAGCGTTTCACAGACTGTACTAACTCACTGACTTGACTTGACTTGACTTACAATATACAAACCAGGTAAACTGTTTTAAAGTTTCGGAATTTACCGTTGGGTGAGGTCATAAGAACGGACCTTTTAGGGTACCTGCCTCCTCGGACCAACCGATGACAAGTACCCCAGCGTTTCTGAGTCTGTGCTGACTCGCTGAAGTGATAATGACCCCTTCGGAACGTACGACGTCAGGTACCCTAGCGTTTCTCAGCCTGTACTGACTCGCTGACTCGACTCGACTCGATATTCGGATACGACGACGACGACCACCACAACGATTCAGCGAAGTCAGTACAGGCTGAGACACGTTGGGGTATTTACCGTCGGGTGGTCCGAGGGGGCAGGGATCCTAAGAGTTCCGTTTTTGTGACCTCACCCAACGGTAAAGGAAGAGGTTATGTACTTTCACTTTTCACTTTCACTTCAGCGAGTCAGCACAGGCTGAGAATGAATGGTGTACCTGACGTCGGATGGTCCGAGGAGGTAAGTACTCTAAAAGGTCCTTTCTCATGACCTTACCCAACGGTACCGGAAGAGGTAATATTCGGATATGATACACATTTTATCTACTGGTTACCCTTAAACGATATACAGAGTCCCTTGAGTTTGTCCCCGAGACATAGTTGGATCTCCCCACCCTACCCCTCCCTCTACCCTCCCTCTAAGTTCTCCCTTCCCTGTATGTACATGTAGATACCGACTAAGTACAACTACAGACTTTCTTTTGTTGTTTTAAGACATTTCGTTAACAGGAAGTTACCTTTTTATTTATCTAATTTTTATATTTTCTGAGAAAGGAAAGTTTATAATCGTAATAAAATAACTTAAGAACGTTATTTGATCAGTCCATGACAAGGGACCTAAAATAATTTCTCTTTAAATTTTAAACATCTATATTTCACTGATAGGTGTTTTCAATTATTTACTACCTCCCGGTCCTTAGGTCTTTTTACGGTTTTAGGTTCACGAACTGATACTATGATAATTACGGAGAAGTAAAAGAAAACCTCACTGACTTGCCTTGACTTGATTTGGTATCGGGAAAGTTTCTCTTCCCTTAATAAAAGACCACAACGTACTACAGACACCTGTGATCCCTTATTAAACCCTCGAAAATATAGACAAAGGTAGAAAATAAGGAATACGAACTTTATACACAATGTACTTCCTTCTAAAGAAAAGATAGATGAAACCACTCTTCACTCTTACAATCAACGAGTTAGTACAGACTGAGAAACACTGGGGTACCTGACGTATGGATGGTCCAAGGAGACAGGTAGCTTATGAGGTCCGTTCTTATGACCTCACCCATCGGTAATGGAAGAGATCCCCTAGAAGGACTGGGTCCTTAGTCTGAGTCCAGAGGACGTAACGTCCCTTTAAGAAATGACAGACTCGGTGGTCCCTTCGATGTCTTAGTAGTTGATCTTACATTCAAACTGTATTTTCAGTGAGTTATTTATAAATAATACGATTACTCACCTATTTGGGAGTGGACTCTGGTTTTATATGAAAGTCAGTATTAGTATCTTATATCTGTAGTTAGGTCAGAGTGGATTATCGGTTATCACTAACACCGTCGGTGAAACTAAGACACTAGGTCTAGATTTATGAGGAGTTTTACGGATAAAAATAAAAGGTCAAATCTTGTGGTTTTTACTGACTAAAAATCTCTACTGAAAATGTGAAATCTACTTCTTTCTAGTGTAGTCACACACGGAACCATATAAACGAGAAAACGTGGTGAATTACCGTGAGGACGTGGATAAATTGTTCTTTCGATGAGTGATAATGATAACCGTCACCTCAGAACCCTTAAAAGTCAGAATACATTTCCAACCCTACTTCAATATGAAGATTGAAAATTTCAACCTTAAAATACCAGTGAGAACGTAACTTTGTTACGACATATAACAAAAATTAAATTCAATTTTATTTTTATAGATGATACGTATCAACTTCAACGAGTCAGTACAGGCTGAGAAACGCTGGGTACCTGATAACGAATAGTCCGAGGAGACAGGTACCTTAAAAGGTCCGTTCTCATGACCTCAGTCAACGGTAAAGGAAGAGGTCCCCTAGAAGGTTTGGGTCCCTAGTTTGGACCCATAGGACGTAACGTCCGTCTACGAAATGGTAGACTCGGTGGTCCCTATTTGAGACAGGGTTGATGAATCCACCCGGGATTCCTACTTACCATTAGTTCTTTCAGAAAAGTGAGTTCCTTTAGTGTCTAAGGATCCTATATTTTTGGTCTTTTACTACTATTCTTGAAGGGACAAGATACAATTGTGATTTCTCATTAGTTAGTAGAGAGGAAACTCTTAGTTCTCTCAGTTTTATTCAAATACCTCCTCCATTTACGACTATAACTTAGACCTCCCTATTCATTCCTAAACGGACAGTTCACTCACCTTTCCCCATAATACCTGTTTTCCTAGTTGTATATTTTTCGCACTTATTATTATTTTTTTTCTCGTACTTACATATTTTACTCAATCTTTTGTTGTACTACATAAGTCTTTTCACTGTATTACACTCCGACATATCCTTTCTTCCTTTGTTGAGTATTTTATGAATGGTACAGTAAAACACCTCTTCTCTGGAATGTGAAAACGATTACCCTTCAGTAAATTCCGTGGACCTGTCTCCTACGGTACTAGTAAACCTGTCGTCTTACTTTACGATTCATGGACTTGATTGATCTACACCTGTCTCATCTACCTGTACTGTATCACAAAGTCTCTATCTTTGCTTTCTTCAAGGTCCTAAATAACGATTGGAGAAAACGTCCTTTTCCCTTACTCTTTCTCGTTAAGTCAACGTTAAGTCAAGTAACTTTTTATGTCTTCCTCCTGAAAAAACCACAGGACTCTTCCCTCAACCTTACCTCTCTTTCATCTTCGTCTCACTCTTTCTCAAGTAAAAACCTGTATAATTCCAACTTAACAGACATCCTATTGTTGGTCCATCTTTCAGGGTCGTCTGTCTTTATGTCTAAACTACAGTTCCCTCTCTAGACTCGACATCTATTTATAAACCATTATTATTCGTATATTCACCACCGACTTCGATATACACACTACCATATCCATCTAACTCTTTAGTCACTCGACTACCTGACCTAATCCTGAGATTAGTGGTGATTGTCGGACCAAAGATACCCTTTATGAGGGATCTCAAGTTTGTTGGTCGAATGTGTGACCCGAAAAAAGGGGGATAAAACGCTTGTTTTTGTTTGTTTAATTTGTTTTTGGTACACAAACGTTAGCTTGAAATTGTGAATAATTTATGAAAGTATGGGTCATAGAGTAAAGTAGTAATATTGTAGGAACAAACCTATCAATCCCGTTCTTAAAAAGGGGAGGTATAATCGCTATTTAAACATAGAGGTTTCGTGTCATTGTTTAAAACTCCTACGTCGGTCAAGTTTTCAACTCCTGTTGGATATTATTAGTATGGAATATAAATAATACGTACGAAAACCCCTTTAATAGAGGAAACCTATAATGTTAATTGAGTCCTTATTCTATTCTATCTCTGACAATGTAACTAAAAGTATCTACTTCTTTGACTCCGGGTCTCTGCAATCTGTTAAATAACTTCTACCGTGTCAAGGAACCATTGTCAGTTCCGATCTTGCTTTCGATATAAATCAGGGGTTTAAAGGAGGATTGTTTGATGAAAGTCTGTCCTCCTCTTTTATATTGAGATAGCACTCTTTCGAAATAACTACAAATAAATTCATTTTCGGAGTATACCGTTTACGTCCGTTCTTATGACCTCACCCATCGGTAAGAAAAGAGGTCCACTTAGAAGGGATGAGTCCCTAACTTGGGCCTACAGGGAGTAACGTCCGTCGAAGAAATGGTAGACTCGGTGGTCTATTCAGACACAATTTTAATGTTTTATAGCCCATGTCTTCTACCGCCTCCTTATCCTGTCCCTTTGGTGAAAGAAGGGGCGTTTAAGTAGTTTTCTTGTAAACTTGCGACTCATTGAAGGTGTTTTGTTAAAGACTTACGGCCGTCTCCTGTAGTCCGTGGGTCTTTTCGTGGGGTAACAGAAGATTTCCTCCATCCTTTTTTATATTTTCTGTTTTTTTCTTTGTTTTCTCCATCCCTACCTTGAGGTAGGGACCTTCCCTCAGAATTTTTCTCTCTTCATTGGTTTGTGGTCCTTTGTGAGAGTGACGATTCCGACACCGTTCGGAACCTTCGTGTCTCCCGTTGTATTGTCCCTCCTTTTTATTTATTTATTAATTTTGGGTGTCCAATACTCGGGTTGCCATTGAGGGGGTCGCCTCTTCGTCGTGTCTACTGACGTGGGCGGTGATTGTTCACCCTCGACTCGACCCTCCACGCCAGACGTGACGAATCTCATTTCTAGACCGGACTTACGGGGCTCCCGTCAGACTCACTTGATTGAACCCGATCGTTTAGTCTGACACCCTATTGATGGTTCGTTTTTCGGTCGGGATTGGATTCTGTGGTGGTCCGGGCGTGTGTCTTGTTTCCCGACTTGTCTCTATCGACCAACGTCTGGTAGAGGGAGACCACTGTCCGTCGGTCTCGGTCTTTCCCCGTTAGTGTCGGGGTCTCTCTGCAATAGATGGTTTGACATTCGTCCGAAGAAACGATTCTGAAGAACCCCAAGGCCTACCAGTTGTAGGCGGACTCTTCCACGCGGTCAACATGTGGGTCTTTTGGCTCGTCATCCCTGTCCCCTCCGCTATTCAGCGTCGCTGGCGCAAGTGGTTTGTGGAATAGTGGACTCGACGAGCCTGGACCCTTCCCGTGTTTCGCGTCCGGGTTGGCTCAGACGCGGAGACTCCTGATGGGCTCACGGACTTGGACTCGCCGAATCTGGACCCTCCACGTACGTCGGGTCCCGACCGGAACCTGCCAAGGGTTACCTCGTTGGATCTCGGACTCGTCACACCCCTCCCTCCCATGTACGCGGCACTCGCTCCCGTCCAGGTCACACCGACTCCGTGACACTCGTGTGTGGTCACAATAAACAAACGTCGCAGGGAGGGAGGGGTGTCACACTGACTTGTTCACTTGGATTTTTTCCACAGGTAGTGGCGGGGGAAACACAGTCCCACCATTAGTCTTTGACTTCTCTGGTCGTTTGTTTTCTTAGATTTTGTCTCCCTTGGTGGAAACTTCACTGTCCACATTATCTAATTTTGGGACAGTAATCATGGCTGATGTATCCTTCCCCGGATATCTAGAACTCTTTGTATTCGGTGTGGTTCCTTGATAAGTCTTTTCTTTACTAGGGTGATATGGGTGTTGGTGTGATCTCTTTCAGGATTTATATATAAATGATAATAATGCTAGTAAGAAAAAATTAAAAAAATTAAAAATTCAGGAGATAATGAGGAAATTGAAAGTGAGAACATTGGATGATAATGAAACGTTTTTTTTCTGGGATAAAAAAT
Organism: Capra ibex; assembly: GCA_006410555.1. NCBI lineage: Eukaryota > Metazoa > Chordata > Mammalia > Artiodactyla > Bovidae > Capra > Capra ibex. The sequence continues at coordinate 11,387 of SJYO01043386.1, read as the reverse complement.
TTTCATTTGAAGTATATATATATATATATATATATATATATATATATAAATAAATTAAAAACACTGAACAAAAAGGAGAAAGGAAAAAAAGAAGAAAAGAAATTATAACATAAAAACTTTAAGGTTTGAGATGGGATCTAAAAATTAGAATCGAAAAACCATAAACAATAGTTAAAACATAGAAATTCTTGGGTTAGAAGTCATAGATAAAAGTGAACCCTCGTTCTAATGACCGAACTGACGAGAGAGGGGGAAACCTGAGAGGAAAAATAGGTGGTCCAGCGAACACAGAGGAGGGATTGGGGATAGAAGAGACGTGTTGAGACACTTAAAGACACACAAGGTCTGTTACGTCTTGTGAAGCCCTTGACTAATGACCGACCTAGACAGAGAGAGAAAAACTAAGGGGGGGAAAATAGGAGGGACCGTGGAAACAGAGGAAGGAGGGAGAAGAGAAGAGACATATTGAAGTACTTGTAAAGACTCACCAGGTCAACACCTCACGTGTATTCCTTCACTAATGACCGATCGAACGAGAGAGGAGATAACTAAGGTGGAGTAGAGTAAGCCCAGTGGAGATTGAGGGAGGAGGGAGAAGAGAAGAGGTACATTGAGACTAGGAGAGACCCACAGGGAGTGACACCTCTTTGAAAAGTAAAAATTGACTCTACAAAATAGTTGTCACGACATATCTTCCTCTTCAGAACTCTGTTGACATTTTTATTCAGACTTTTGGTCTTCGTCCTCCGAATTCAGGTTTGGGACTCTTGTGGTCTCTTGAGGACTGAGGTCCCTTGAAATTAACTGTCCTCGAGAAGTTTGCAGAGGTATGGATGTGACTTTAGTTCGTGGTGGGTTCCCGGTTATTCAAGGTCTCGTTCTGTATGGTACGTTTAAGAGGTCGTTGTGTCCTTGTGTCGGGACTCGAGGTTATATGTCCGACGGGTTTCAATGAGGTTTTGGTGACTGTAGAGTATTGAGTAATGACCTGTGAAGTAACGTGGGGTCTCTCTTCTTTAGGTCGAGGTGGGTGGTCTTGTGGCTGTGTTCGAAGGAGATTGGTTCTTTAGCACTGTTTGGTCACTATGTTGGGGTGGTTGTCGCTCCTTTGAGGTATTATTTCTCTTGAGGTGTTTGACGGTCTTATGTCTTTCCGGTGGGTTTTCATCGTTTTATTTGTTCTACTTCTCTTTCTCCTTATGGGTCGTCCCTTTCCCTGTCCTACTTACGGGTGGTTTGGTTTGTTTTCTCCTCCTCTATCCCTTAGATGGACTATTTCTTAAGGCTTATTACTATCACTTTTACTAGGTTTTAGAACTTTAGTTTTACCTTAGTGTCTATTTATCGGACCTCTGTTCCTAACTCTTCTACGTTCTTTCCAAATCTTTCCTGAATCTTCTGTATTTTTTCTCAGTTATATATCACTTATTACGTTATTTATTCTAGTTTTTGTGAGACCTCCGTTGTTTATCATCTTATTGTCTCCGTTTTTTATCCTAATCACTTAATCTTCTATCTTACCATCTTTATTTACTTAGTCTCTCCCTTTTTCCTTTTGCTTAATTTTCTTTACTCCTGTTAGAGTCTCTGGAGGTCCTGTCACAATTTACGGGGTTGTAAGCTTAGTATCCTCAGGGTCTTCTTCTTTTTTTTTTTTTTCTTTCTGGTACTCTTTTATGTACTCCTCTATTATCAACTTTTGAAGGGATTTTACCCCTCCCTTCATTAGTGGGTTCAGGTTCTTTGGGTCTCTCAGGGTTTGTCCTATTTGGGTTCTGCTTTGTGGGGTTTTGTGTACAATTAGTTTAATTGCTTCTAGTTTGTGTTTCTTGTCTATAATTTTTGTCGTTCCCTTTTTGTTGTTTATTGTGTGTTCCCCTAAGGATATTCCGATTGTCGACTAGAAAGTTATCTTTGAGAAGTCCGGTCTTCCCTTACCGTTCTGTATGAATTTTCACTACTTTCTTTTATTGGATGTCGGGTCTAATGACATGGGTCGTTCCTAGAGTACGTTTATCCTTCCTCTTTAGTTTTCGAAAGGTCTGTTCGTTTTCGACTCTCTTAAGTCGACGTGGTTTGGTCGAGAGGTTGTTTACAATTTCCTATAAGAGATCTGTCCTTTGTGTTTTTCCCACATCTTTGAGTTTGGGTTTTGTTATTTCATTTACCTTTGCCCTAGTATGAATAGTTTGTAATGGGATTTACATTTACCCAACTTACGGGGTTGGTTTCCTGTTTATGACCGACTTACCTATGTTTTTGTTCTGGGAATAAATACAACGGATGTTCTCTGGGTTGAGTTTTGTTCCCTGTGTATGTCTGACTTTCACTTCCCGACCTTTTTCTATAAGGTGTGTTTATCTCTGGTTTTCTTTCGTCCTCATCTTTATAAGTATAGTCTACTTTTTCTGAAATTTTGTTTCCGACACTTTTCTCTGTTTCTTCCTGTGATGTATTACCAGTTTCCTAGTTAGGTTCTTCTTTTATATTGTTAATATTTCTATATACCTGCGTATATCCTCGTGGCGTTATACATTCTGTTTACGATTGTACATACTTTCCCCTTTAATTGTTATTGTGTTATTATCACCCTCTAAAATTATGGGTTGAGTGTGGATACCTAACTAGTTGATTTGTATTTTAATTGTTCCTTTGTGTTCGAAATTTGTTATGTTATTTGGACAATCTGGATTGACTATAGAATCTTGTAAAGTAGGGTTTTGTCACTTAAAGTGGAAAAAGAGTTCGAGTGTACCTTGGAAGAGGTCCTATCTAGTGTAGGACCCAATATTTAGATCGAAACCATTTGAGTTTTTTTAACTTTAGTAAGGTTCGTAGAAAAGACTGGTGTTACGTCATTCTAATCTAAAGTTAATGTACTCTTTTTTGATAATTTTTAAGGTTGTATATCTTCGACTTGTTGTACGACGACTTATTGGTTGTTTAGTTCTTCAGTTTTATACGTATCTTTGTTTACTTTTACTTTTGTGTTGTTGGGTTTTGGACACCCTGTGACATTTTCGTCACGATTCTTCTTCCAAGTTTCGTTATGTCCGTATGGAGTTCTTTGTTCTTTCTTCAGTTTATTTATTGGATTCAGATGTGGATTTCGTTGATCTTTTCCTTCTTTATCTCTTGGGGTCTCAATCATCTTCCTTTCTTTAGAATTTTTAATCTCGTCTTTATTTACGGTTTCTTTGCTTTCTCTGGTATCGTTTTTAGTTGTTTCGGTTTTCGACCAAGAAACTTTCCTATTTATTTTAACTGTTTGGTAATCGGTCCGAGTAGTTCTTTGTTTCCCTCTTTTTAGGTTAGTTGTTTTAATCTTTACTTCTACCTCTCTAGTGTTGTCCGTTGTGTCTTTATGTTTCCTAGTATTCTCTGATGATAGTCATTAATATACGGTTATTTTACCTGTTGCACCTCCTTTACCTGTTTAAGAATCTTTTCATGTTGAACGGTTTTGACTCGGTCCTTCTTTATCTTTTAGAATTGTCTGGGTAGTGTTCGTGCGTTTAACTTTGTCATTAGTCTTTAGAAGGTCGTTTGTTTTCGGGTCCAGGTCTACCGAAGTGTCGACTTAAGATGGTTTTTAAATCTCTTCTCGATTGTGGATAGGATGAGTTTCAGAAGGTCTTTTAAAGTCTCCTTCCATTTGAAGGTTTAAGTAAGATACTCCGGTGGTAGTGGGATTGTACTTTTGGACTGTTTCTACGGTGTTTTTTTCCTTTTGATGTCCGGTTATAGTGACTACTTGTATCTACGTTTTTAGGAATTGTTTTAATATCGTTAGTCTTAGGTTGTTGTGTATTTTTTCTAGTATGGGGTACTGGTTCACCCGAAATAGGGTCCCCACGTTCCTAAGAAGTTATAGACGTTTAGTTAGTAACATTAAGTAGTATAATTGTTTAACGTTTTATTTTCGGTATACTAAGAGAGTTATCTACGTCTCTTTCGGAAACTGTTTTAAGTTCTAAGTAAATACTATTTTTGAGAGGTCTTTCGTCCTTATCTTCCTTGTATAGAGTTGTATTATTTTCGATATATACTGTTTGGATGTCGTTTGTAATAAGATTTAGAGTTTTTTGACCTTCGTAAAGGGGATTTCAGTCCTTGTTCTGATCCCATGGGTGAGAGTGGTAATGACAAGTCGTATCAAGAACCTTCAAAACCGGTGTCGTTAGACTCGTCTTTTATTTTATTTTATTTTCCTTAGGTTTAACCTTTTCTTCTTCATTTTGAAAGTAACAAACGTCTACTGTACTAGGAGATGTATCTTTTGGGATTTCTGATGTGGTCTTTTAATGATCTCGATCAGTTAGTTATATCATTACAACGTCCTATATTTTAGTTGTGTGTCTTTAGGGAACGTAAGGATATTTGATTATTACTCTTTTGTCCTTCCCTTCAATTCCTTTGTTAAGGTAAGTGGTAATGTTGCTTTTCTCATTTTATGAATCCTTGTATAGATGAATTTCTTTGATTTCTGGATATATATCTTTTAATATTTTGTGACGACTTTCTTTAGTTTCTCCTGTGATTATCTACCTCTTTATATGGTACAAGTACCTAGCTGTCTTCGTTATATTACTTTTACTCATATGATGGGTTTCGTTAGCTAACTAAGTTACGTTAGGGATAGATCGATGGTCACCATAAAGAGTGTCTCGATCTTGTTATTAAAGTGTTAAACATACCTTTATGTTTTTGGAACTTATCGGTTTCGTTAGAACTCTTTCTTCTTATCTTGACCTCCTTAGTTGGACGGATTGAAGTCCGAGATGATGTTTCGGTGTCAGTAGTTCTGTCATACCATAACCATTTTTCTGTCTTTATATCTGGTTACCTTGTTTTATCTTTCGGGTCTCTATTTAGGTGTGTGGATCCCTATGGAATAGAAACTGTTTCCTCCGTTCTTATATGTTACCTCTTTTCTGTTAGAGAAACTGTTTACCACGACCCTTTTGACCAGTTGGTGAACATTTGCTTACTTTCATCTTGTGAAGGATTGTGGTATGTGTTTTTATTTGAGTTTTACCTAATGTCTAGATTTGCATTCTGGTCTTTGATATTTTGAGGATCACCTCTTGTATCCGTTTTGTGAGAGGTTCTATGTAGTGTCGTCCTAGGAGATACTGGGTGGAGGGTCTTATAACCTTTATTTTCGTTTTTATTTGTTTACCCTGGATTAATTTGGATTTTTGAAGACGTGTTGTTTCCTTTGATATTTTTTCCACTTTTCTGTCGGAAGTCTTACCCTCTTTTACTTCGTTGACTGTTTGTTGATTAGAGTTTTTATATATTCGTTGAGGACGTCGAGTTAAGGTCTTTTTATTTACTAGGATAGTTTTTTACCCGGTTTCTTGATTTATCTGTAAAGAGGTTTCTTCTGTATGTCTACCGATTGTTTGTGTACTTTTCTATGAGTTATAGTGAGAAATAGTCTTTTTACGTTTAGTTTTGGTGTTACTCCATGGTGAAATACGGACAGTCTTACCAACACTAGGTTTTCAGATGTTCGTTATTTACGACCTCTCCCACACCTCTTTTCCCTTGGGAGAATGTGATAACCATCCTTACGTTTGATCATGTCGGTGATACCTCTTGTTACTCCTCTAAGTAATTTTTTGACCTTTATCTTGACGGAATACTGGGTCGTTAGGGTGACGACCCGTATGTGTGGCTCCTTTGGTCTTAACTTTCTCTGTGCACGTGGGACTACAAGTAGTGTTGTGACCAAAATTATCGGTCCCGTACCTTCGTTGGATCTACAGGTAGTCGTCTACTTACTTATTCTTTCGACACCATATATATGTGTTACCTTATAATAAGTCGGTAATTTTTCTTATGTAAACTTAGTCAAGATTACTCTACCTACTTTGACCTCGGCTAATATGTTTCACTTCATTCGGTCTTTCTTTTTGTAGTTATGTCATATGATTACGTATATATACCTTAAATCTTTCTACCATTACTATTGGGACATACGCTCTGTCGTTTTCTCTGTGTCTACATATCTTGTCAGAAAACCTGAGACACCCTCTCCCTCTCCCACCCTACTAAACCCTCTTACCGTAACTTTGTATATATTATAATATATACTTTGCTTAGCAGTCAGGTCCAAGCTACGTACTATGACCTACGAACCCCGACCACGTGACTCTGCTGGGTCTCCCTACCACACCCTTCCTTCCACCTTCCCCCCAAGTCCCACCCGTTGTGCACATATGGACACCACCTAAGTACAACTAACAACCGTTTTGGTTATGTTATAACATTTCATTAATTGGAGGCTAATTTTATTTAATTAAATATAATTTTTATTTTATTTTATTTATATTTAATTTTTTTCTCTTCAAAGGTTTGTGGTCCTTTGTGAGAGAGACCGTCCAGACACCGCTCGGAACCTTAGAGTCTCCCGTTTTATGGGCCTTCCTTTTTATTTATTTACTAATTTTGGGTGTCTAATACATAGATTATGTTTGAGGTTTACCACGTCGTCGGGTTTACGCGCGTAGGAGGTGATCGTTCACCCCCGATCTGTCCCTCCTTACCCGACATAACAATTCCCACTTTTGGGCCGGACTTACGGGGTTCTCGTTAGACTCTCTTGATTGAACTCTATCGTTGGGTCTGATACCCTAGCAATAGGGTACTTTTAGGGATTGCATTCTGTGACGGTCCGGACGAGTGTCTTCTTTCCTGACTCGTCTCGATCGGCCGACGTCTGGTCGGATAGGAGACGGTCTCTGTCCGTGCGCTGCCGTCGGTCTCGACCTTCCCCCTGTTAGTGCCGGGGGTCTCTCCGTAGGATATGGTTTGACGTTCGTCTAAAGTAACAATTGGTTCTGAAGAACCCTAAATCCTACCAACTGTAGGCGGCCCTTCCAACGTCGGTCTCTAGTCGAGGGGTCTTCTCTGTGTACCGTGTGGACTCTTCCGTGAGGACAACATGTGGGTCTTTTGGCTCGCCGACCCTACCCCCTCCGCTATTCAGTGTCGGAAGTTGACCCCCGCTGACACGAACGGTTCGTGGACCACTGGACTCAACGAGTCTGGACCCTGTCCGTGTTTTACGTCCGGGTTGGTTCAAACGTGGATATACCTCATGGGCTCTTGTTCTTGGATTCGTCGAATCTAGACCCCTCACGTACGTTGGGTCCCGGACGTTGTCTCTCAAGGGCCGTCTTATTGGACCTCTTACTCGTCACATCTGACCCTTTCGTGTGTATGGCACTTGTCCCCGTTGGGTCACACCAACTATATGACACTCGTGTGCGGTCACTATAAACAAACGTCACAAGGAGAGAGGGGTGTCGTACTGACTTGTTCACTCGGATTTTTTCCACTGGTAGTGACGGGGGGACACAGTCCTGCCTTTGATCTGTGACTTTTCAGGTCGTTTGTCTTCGATTTTATTTGTCTCCCTTGACGAAGTCTACACTGTCCACGTTATCTAATTTTGGGACGTCAATCGTGGCGGATGTATCCTTCCCCGGATATCTGGAACTCTTAATGTTCGACCTGATTCCTTGATAGACTTTTACTTGCCTGGGGTATGACAGGAGTTGTCGAGGTCTCTTTCAGGATCTATATAAAAATGATAATAGTAAAAAATTTATTTTTTTAACAAAATTCAGGGGATAACGGGGAAATTAAAATTAAAAATATTGGATGATAATGGAACACCCTTTTTTTCTAGGATAAAAATTTCGTTTGAAGTATATATATATTTTTAATAACACTGAAAAAAATTATAACATAAAAACTCTTAGATTGGAGATGAGATCTAAAAATTAGAAACGAAAAACCATAAACAATAGTTGAAACATGGAAATTCTTGGGTTAGAAGTCATTGATAAAAATGAACCCTCTCTCTAGTGACCGGACTAACAAGAGAAGGGGAAAACTGAGAGCAAAAAGAGGTGGTCTAGCGGACATAGAGGGTGGAGGGGGAAAGAAGAGATGGGTTGAGACACTTAGAGAAAGACACAAGACCCGACACCTCTTGTGAATCCCTTGACTAATGACCGACCTAGATAGAAGAAAACTAAGGGGTAAATAGGAGGACTGGTGAAGACAGAGGAAGAAGGTAAAAGAGAAGAGACACATTGAGGTACTTATAGAAACTCCCTAGGTCAACACCTCCCGTATATCCCTTCACTAATGACCGATCGAACGAGATAGGGGAAAACTAAAAGGGAGAAGAAGAGGACCAACGGAAATAGAGGGAGGAGGGAGAAAAGAGGTACATTGAGACACATGGAGAGACCTACATGGAGTGACACCTCTTTGAAAAGTAGTAATTGGATCTACGAAATAGTTGTCACGACATATCTACCTCTTCAGAACTCCGATGACATTCTTATTCTGACTTTTGATCTCCACCCTCCGAATTCAGGTTTAGGACTCTTGTGGTCTCTTGAGGACTGAGGTCCCTTGTAATTAGCTATCCTCGAGTAGTTCGTGGAGGTATAGATGTGACTTTGGTTCGCGGTGGGTTCCCGGTTGTTCAAGGTCTCGTTTTGTATGGTGTGTTTAAGAGGTCGTTGTGTCCTTGTATCGGGACTCGAAGTTATATGTCCGACGGGTTTCAGTGTGGTTTGGGTGACTGTACAGTTTAGAGTGATGACCTGTGAAGTGAAGTGAGGTCTCTCTTCTTTAGGTCGAGGTGGGTGGTCTTGTGGCTGTGTCCTAAGGGATTACTCCTTTGGAACTGTTCCGTGAACAGGTTGGGGCGGGTGTCACTTCTTGGAGGTGTTATTTCTCCCTGGTGTTTGACGGTCTTATACCTTTCTAGTGGGGTTTGTGTCGTTATATTTGTTCTACTTCTCTGTCTTCTTATAGGTCGTCCCTTTCCTTACCCTATTTACGGGTGGTTTGGTTCGTTTTCTCCTTCTCTATTCCTTAGATGGACTATTTCTTAAGGTTTATGACTATCACTTTTACTAGGTTTTAGAACTTTTGTTTTACCCCAATGTCTATTTATCGGACCTCTGTTCCTAGCTCTTCTACGTTCTTTCCAAATAGTTCCTGGATCTTCTTTATTTTTTTTTTAGTTATATATTACTTATTACGTTATTTACTCTAATTTTTTTTTTGAGACCTCCCTTGGTTGTCATCTTATTGTCTCCGTCTTCTATCCTATTCACTCCATCTTCTATCTTATTATCTTTATTTACTTTGTCTATCCTTTTTGCTTTTTTTCTTACGTTTCTTTACTCCTGTTGGAGTCTCTGGAGACGCTATTGTGGGGTTGTAAGATTAGTATCCTCAGAGTCTTCTTCTGTTTTCTTTCTGGTACTCTTTTATGAACTCCTCTATTATCAACTTTTGAAGGGATTTTACCCCTCCCTTCATTAGTGGGTTCAGGTTCTTTGGGTCTCTCAGGGTTTGTCCTATTTGGGTTCCGCTTTGTGGGGTTCTGTGTATAATTAGTTTAATTGTTTCTAGTTTGTGTTTCTTGTTAATAATTTTCGTCGTTTCCTTTTTGTTGTTTATTGTGTGTTCCCCTAAGGGTATTCCTATTGTCGACTCGAAAGTTATCTTAGAGAAGTCCTGTCTTCCCTTACCGTCCTGTATGAATTTCACTACTTTCTTTTATTGGATGTCGGGTCTAATGACATGGGTCGTTCCTAGAGTAAGTTTATCCTTCCTCTTTAATTTTCGAAATGTCTGTTCGTTTTCGACTCTCTTAAGTCGTGGTGGTTTGGTCGAGAGGTTGTTTACGATTTCCTAGAAGAGATCTGTCCTTTATGTCTTTCTCACATATTTGAGCTTGGGTTTTCTTATTTCATTTACCGTTACCCTAGTATGAATAGTTATTAATGGAATTTACATTTACCCAACTTACGGGGTTGGATTTCTGTTTCTGACCGACTTACCTATGTTTTTGTTCTGGGAATATATACAACAGATGTTCTCTGGGTGGAGTTTTGTTCCCTGTGTATGTCTGACTTTCACTTCCCGACCTTTTTCTATAAGGTACGTTTATCTGGTTTTCTTTCGTCCTCATCGTTATAAGTATAGTCTACTTTATCTGAAATTTTGTTTCCGACACTTTTCTCTGTTTCTTCCTGTCATGTATTACTAACTTCCTAGTTAGGTTCTTCTTCTATATTGTTAATATTATATATACGTGTACTGTATCCTCGTGGCGTTGTACATTCTGTTTACGATTGTTCACACTTTCCCCTTTAATTGTTATTGTGTTATTATCACCCTCTGAAATTATGGGGTGAGTGTGGATACCTGTCTAGTTGATTTGTATTTTAATCGTTCCTTTGTGTTTCAAATTTACTATGTTATCTGGTCAATCTGGATTAAATATAGAGATCCTGTAAAGTGGAGTTTTGTTACTTAAAGTGGAAAAAGTGTTCTCCTGTGCCTTGAAAGACTCTCTAGTGTACGACCCGGTATTTAGATCGGAACCATTTAAGTTTTTTTTAACTTTAGTAAGGTTCGTAGAAAAGACTGGTGTTACGTCATTCTAATCCAGAGTTAATGTCCTTTTTTTTTTTTTTTTTTGATAATTGTTAAGATTGTATACCTCCGACTTGTTGTGAGACGACTTATTGGTTGTTTAGTTTCTTCTTTATTTTTTTTCTTTAGTTTTATACGTATCTTTGTTTACTTTTACGTTTGTATTGTTGGGGTTTGGACACCCTGTGAGATTTTCGTCACGATTTCCCTTCCAAGTATCGTTATGTACGAATGGAGTTCTTTGTTCTTTTTTCAGTTAATTTATTGGATTGAGATCTTGGTGTCCCTGTCCTCTCGGACCACCCGACGGCTACTACCTCAGAGTGTCTCAGCCTGTTCTGACTTCGCTGAATCGTCGTCGTCGTCGTCGATGTCACCACAACCTCTTCTGAGAACTCTCAAGGGACCTGACGTTTCTCTAGGTGGGTCAGGTAAGATTGCCTCTAGTCGGGACCCACAAGAAACCTTCCTTACTACCAATTCCACTTTGAGGTCATGAAACCGATGGAGTACGCTTCTCAACTAAGTAACCTTTTCTGACTACGACCCTCCCTAACCCCCGTCCTCCTTTTCGCCTGCTGTCTCCTACTCTACCGACCTACCGTAGTGGTCGAATTACCTACACTCAAACTTACTTGAGGCCCTCAACCACTACCTGTCCCTCCGGACCGCACGACGTCAAGTACCCCAGTGTTTCTTAGCCTGTGCTGACTCACTGACTTGACTTGACTTGACTTGTGGATTTCGTTGATCTTTTCCTTCTTGACTTCTTGGGGTCCCAATTATATTTCTATCTTTAGCATTTTGAAGCCCGTTTTTATTTACGTTTTCTTTGTTTTCTCTGGTATCGTTTTTAGTTGTTTCGGTTTTCGACCAAGAAACTCTCCTATTTATTTTAACTGTTT
>SJYO01043349.1:0-10000 GCA_006410555.1 Capra ibex | reverse complement strand
CCCCTTGTCTATACGGGTTCTCTTTCGGTGTGGGAGACACCGACTGGTACCCGAGAAATTTCGTCCTATACTCATGGTGCCAGTTCGACAGGAAGGATTGTTCTACCGACACACTCGAAGAAGGGTAGTTTTACGAGGTGTGCACCGTGGTGGGTCTGTTGTCCACACCGGAACAAAAGACTCTGACTGGCAGGCGTGTCGGGTCGTGGAGGATGCTCTCAAGCGACCCGAGGGGAAGTGGTTGTGGTACGGGATGAGAACGTCGCGACGAGTCGAGTCTAGGACCTCGACCCCTGCTCGGGGTGCCCCTCCGAAGTCCTGCGTGTGTCGAGTCGTCTGGACGACTGAGCCGAAGGGGACGCTCGACCGCGTACTGTCACAGGTGGTTCCCCTTCTCCTTTCTGTCGTAAATCTCGTCCTCCATGTGCTACGGACTCCCCTCAGGGTCGTGCGGGTCCTGTGACGCTACTGGTTGCCCCTGCACCACCGGAACCGGAGGTGAGGAGTACCTCGTGCAGGTCGTGGACCAATCGGGCGTCACGAGAGGGACCCTCAAAGGTGTCTTGTACTTTTAGACTTTAAGTCGCTGGGAGTTTTTAGACTTTCACCTTCGTAACCGACGTATTTAAATCGTTAATTTTCTTATGGAAACTCTGTTTAACCCCGAATTATCTTTCTTTTATCAAAACTCTTTGTTTGACTAAGAGTGTAGATATTACGGTATTCACAATTTGATATAAGTTCACTATAAAAAAGACCTTATGATTTTATAAAAAAGTGCAAAATAACTATTCCGTAAAAGGGACATCAGTTACAACAGAGACCAACTGACTGTCTCGACTCTAATGGGTGACACCAGTCTTTTAGGAGCATGAAACTTAACAAGAGACCCTTCGGTGGTCTTGTAGGATCTTAATCTGTACCACATCGTTGTCTCGTTTCTTTTTGGGTGAACACGTGTGCGCGTGTGCTTGTGTGTGTGTGTCTCATTCTGCAGATGGAATTGTGGTCTAGATCTCTTTGTACGGATGGTCTTTTGTGTGTGTGTGTATGTGTGTGTGTAGGGATTTGTGTCCGTGACTTAGGTGACCCTAAGGAAATTTTAATAGGAAGGTAGTGAAAGTTCTGTTCTCCGTGTCCCGAGGACTTTGACTGCTGTTCCGCGGGTCCGAGGAGTGAACGCCCACAGGGAGTGCAGGAGCACCGATCACCACGCGTCGTGGGGTAGACGTCGGCCAGGTCGGCTTCCCTGGCGTCTCTCCACCCCGAGTTCCAAAGTGAAAACTACCACCAGAACAGTAGAGCATGGAGAAGGGTATTTCGACCGTCGACTCCCTTACTCCATTCACGTTTTGACCCACTGTTATCTGACACAACTTATACACTAGACCTCGAGACACTTATCGACTCATCGACACCTCATCGACAGGGGTACAGCCGCAAAGACAGTAGCTTACACGGCAACTACGAGATCACACTGGCAGGGCGGGGGGTAGGCCCACCGTCCCTGGGGGCGTCGGGGGTCCGAACGAGAGAGGTCGAGTAGGTGGGAGATCTTCAAAGGGGTGGGAGTCATCCTCACCCGCGACGTCCACACACACACAGGAGTACGGAGCACACTATAACGTGCTGATTGGTGTCAAACACAAACGTGCGAGGAGGACACGAGAACCCTGGTTCGTCGCACCGCCCTTGTGTCTCCGACCTAACACGATGTCAGTCCTGAATGAGGACGACTCGAAACACCACGCATGTCCGACCGGACCACGGCGCCCCCGTGCCTCCGGTGAGGGATCCTCACCTCCCAGTCGTCCAGAGGTCTCCAGCGCGGCCTCTCCTCGGGAGTCGTCGTCTCTTACACTGGAACCGCGAGCGGACGGTGGACTCACCAGTCTTGTACCGGGCTCAGAGGGAGCGCAGGCACGTGTGCCCACAGGGAGGGTGTCGTCGTCACGACGACCGGTACGGGACGCACGTGCAAGAGCCTCCCTTGTCCCGGGTCTCGTAGTCCCAAGTGTCCCGACGGGACGGGACCCGGAGAAGTAGGTCTCCGGTCACAAATTGTGTCTTCACGGGGCCGTAGACCCCCAGTCGGTGGCGACTCCCCGGTGGGAGGGAACGTCCGAGACCCGCCAGGAGACCACCCAGGTCGGGCCCTCGGGTCGGGACGAGCTCGGTGAGACTCTCGTCCTCCGACAGACGAGACAGGACAAGTGCAGAGTCGATCTTTCGACCTAACCCAAAATTCAAAAAAATGGTCGTCGAAAATCGATATACAGTCTTATTTCAGTCGGTGTCTCAAGAGAGGAACTCGACGAACCAGGAAGTGTAAAGAGACTTAAGAGTTTCGTCGACTTCGGGTCTTACCCCTCCCCGCCCCACAGACCTCTCCTCCCCGAGCCCGTGGTCGACGGCAGGGTCCTGACTGAGCAGATACACAAACAAAGGTCAAATGGGCGTGATGAAGACATCCGCTAATATGTCGCAGGTCTTGTGCTGTTTCCGATGTAAAACTTGAACTACGTTAGAAATTAGACAGTTATGAACAATATACCTGGTATTCTATAAAATAGTGTCTCAAAAATTAATCACTTTTTAAGTACTTATGGTATCTCTTTTATAAAATTTTAAATTACAAAGAATATAAATACATTTGAATACTGAAGTAAATATATGAAGGAAAAAAACATATAGGTCCGATACTTATAGGCAAGTCTAGTCAAGTACAAGACTATGGACTAAAATCAGAAAGTTTACTAACATGATATTATGAACAGACATATTTAGGATACTTGTTTATATCCCGAAAACGTTTCTACGTAAATAACAGTAATAAGAACAAATTAAAAATTTACAATTTGGTACTCTCTTCCCCAAAATGACGCTAACATTTTAGTAGTACTGTACCACACGTAATAGGAAGGTCTTACATTGGTTCGAGAGGTTGTTAGTGAGACTTTAGTCGTTTGAATTAAAGTTGGTTAATAACATAAAGTTGCTGACTGGATATGACATGAAACAAAGACCCTTCTATACGAAAAGCAGACGTCGCACTTCACTAAATTTTCATGACCCACAATTTACACTCGAAAATTACTTTAAACCCGACTTTCCTATTGATCTTCTGCTGATACTTTCAGAGAGGAGATTGGGTCAGAGACACCTGGGTCTAGGGAGGAGAGGCCACTCTGAGAAGCTCCTGGTTAACGCTACGGGACGTGGGCGACGCCTCGGTAGCTCGACCTGTCACTCCCGCGGTGGAGGGGCTGTCTGTCTGTCGTCTCACGTCGAGACTGTTTCCGGAATAAAAAGACTACATTTAGTAGAAAAATGTAGACAAACATTTGTACAAATTTCTTACCTGGATCCGTATGTAAAAATCTAAAACTACTGTATCGGTAAAACCTATCATATTCATCGTTTACATTGAAAATGAAAAAGTCGTCGTGTAATTTCGTCGGTCTTCTCTACGCAAGTCTAGTACCACGGAATAATACGTCGACTAGAGAGTCGTCTGTGTCTGCCGTACAGAGAAGTGTACACACAAGACGGAAAGGAACATGTTAAGTAACAATTGTAAGACTAAAAGACAATTAGAGAACACTTGAAGGACTTGTACACTGTTTCATACGTGTCAGATGAAAACTTGATAAAGAATACTGTCCTAATAAATAACGAAAGAAAGTTATTTCGTGACTTCGTTTTAAAGGGTGACGGTTATTTCTCACGGCTCCCATTCGTCATAAGAGTTACTCTTGTCTGGTCTCGACCAGTACCCTCGGGCACAGTAGTGTACCTGTAAGACAATTCTCTTTGCCTACCTATGTTACCTTCCGATCTTCCGCCTTCATATCCACAGGGGTTTCCTGCTGGCTGGACCATAAGTACAGGAACCGAGACCTCTGTTCCCTGAGGTAGTGAAGTCGTGGACGTCCCTGTCCCGGGGAGACGACGACTCCGCACCCGTCGTCCGGTTCCCACCCTTGTTTCACGTCCACAGCTCCGAGTGGCACCTAGGGTCCCGCCCCACCGGCTCCCGTTGGGACTGTACCTGGGCTTACTACGTGATCCCTCACATGCACACGTGTGAACACACACCCTCGAAAAGTACAATAAAATCAGTTGTCAGAAATAATAAGTATATAGGTATCTTTGTTTTTACATCGTCCCCCTCCACCCTCCCTCTAAGTTCTCCCTCCCCTGTGTGCATGTGGATACCGATTAAGTACAACGACATGCCGTCTTTCGTTTGGCTATAACGTGTCGTTAATACGAAGTCTTTTTTTCTTGTATCGTTCCACCAGTCCTTTCATACTTTGTTTCTAAAGAGTCTCTCTAAATATTAGTGTTGAGACACATGTAGACCCTCGTCCGACGGGTGGTGGTAGTCTGGAAGGGTGGTCGTAGTTCTGGAGGGGGTCGTAGTCTGGGATCAGGTCGTGGTCTACAAGGGCGGGGTCGTAGTCCCGGAGGGGGTCGTATTCCGGGAGGAGGTCGTAGTCCGGAATCAGGTCGTAGTCTTGGAGGGGGTCGTAGTCTGGGATCAGGTCGTAGTCTACAAGGGCGGGGTCGTAGTCCCGGAGGGGGTCGTATTCCGGGAGGAGGTCGTAGTCTGGGATCAGGTCGTAGTCCGGGAGGGGGTCGTAGTCCGGGAGGGGGTCGTAGTCCGGGAGTAGGTCATAGTCTGGGAGGGGGTCGTAGTCCGGAAGGAGGTAGTAGTCCGGGATCAGGTCGTAGACTGTAAGGGGGTCGTAGTCCGGGATGGGGTCGTAGTCCGGGAGGGGGTCGTAGTCCGGGAGGAGGTCGTAGTCCGGGAGTAGGTCATAGTCTGGGAGGGGGTCGTAGTCCGGAAGGAGGTAGTAGTCCGGGATCACGTTGTTGTCTGTAAGGGGGTCGTAGTCCGGGATGGGGTCGTAGTCCGGGAGGAGGTCGTAGTCCGGAATCAGGTCGTAGTCCCGGGAGGACCTCATAGTCCGGGATGGGGTCGTAGTCCGGGAGGGTGTCGTAGTCCAGGAGTAGGTCGTAGTCCGGGAGGGGGTCGTAGTCCGGGAGGGGGTCGTAGTCCGGGAGTAGGTCATAGTCTGGGAGGGGGTCGTAGTCCGGAAGGAGGTAGTAGTCCGGGATCACGTCGTAGTCTGTAAGGGGGTCGTAGTCCGCACCGTCGGGGTGAACAGACTGTGAGGACTCGTGTGAATCCGTCGGGGTCTCGTCGTCCTTTTATCGAGAACGTCCTACACTTAGAAATCCTTCGTGGACGCCTCGTCGTCGTCGACCCCAGACAAAGTCCGGTTCCTCTCCGTTTCTTCTCCGTGAACACGGTCTCCGTCGCCACCCACACCCGTGCAAGGGGTCGAGACGACGGAGGGGCTCCCCCGAAACGAGAGGACGAGAAGAGTGTACGAGTGAGGTCCCGGGGTCCCGACACAGGAAGGTCTAAGTGCCAGAGGAACTATAGAGTTCGGGTTCAGGACTCAACGCAGGGTCAGGCTGCACCGTCTCCCGACCCTTGTGGGTTCGAGTTCCCGACTTTCCTAGGGTCCCCCTGTCGGCCCGGGGTCGCCCACCGTCTCGTCCGCTACTCCCACCGGCGGGTGTCTCTCGGGGTGTCGTCGTGACCTTCCTCTCGTCCCTACGGAATCGAGTGGACCCCTGCGACGGACCGGAGTCGTGAGTCTACAGTGGGGGTCGTCGAGACCCCTGTGTCCTTCGGCCACTCACTGTGGTACGGTGAGCCCGGCACACCCACCCGTGACGTCTGGTACCGGAGCCAAAAACAAGGCCAAGGTTGACAGGGAGGTTCCCGACCACCCGCCGGGGAGGCTTACCGTGTCTATGAAAGAAACACCCACTTGTTTAGGGCCGAACAAAGACAACCGTGACAACAGCGAGAAGCACACAAAAGGAGAAAAGTTGCACACGAACGACGAGAAGGTCAAATTAAATCCTCGTCGGGGGAATAAAAGACGTAAAGGATCATCAGTCGCAAGGGACCCCGAAAGGTCCACCGCGATCGCCATTTGTAGGACGGACGGTGACGTTCTCTATTGCTCTCTACACCCAAGCTAGGGACCCAACTCTTCTACGGGACCTCTTCCCGTACCGTTGGGTGAGGTCATAAGAACGGACCTCTTAGGGTGCCTGTCTCCTCGAGGACCCGATGTCAGGGACCCCAGTGTTTCTCAGTCTGTCCTGACTTCGTCAAATCGTGTGTGAGTCCAAAATCAAGTCAGTGAGTCGACACAGGTTGAGAAATTGAGGTCCGAACCGACATTCAGTGACAGATGACCTCAAAAGAGTTTGAGTGCAGGTAGCTTAGTCACTACGGTATCTTGGTAGAGTAAGGACGCCGTAGGTGGTCTCTCCACCGACCCCGAGCCGTTTCACGTACCAGGGTGACGCACCTACACTTGGACGGGAGTGGTGACGGAGTGGCGCACTGGCAGTGACAGAGGAGGTGACGTTTAGCCCTCCACCGTCGTGGACGAACCATTCCCCGTGTGTGTCGTAGACCATATGTTAGTTACGTGGTAGGTCGAGTCACAACATAAATGATTGTTCTCCCTATCGTAACTTATTAGACGAGGAAAAAAAGAGAAGGGGGAAGTGAGACGAGGTCTGGTGTAGACAAACTGAGTGGGACATTTAGAGTGTGGGTCGTTTTTCTTCTGTGAGTTGTTTATAGACCGACTTCTCCGTCCTTATATGGGACAGGAATTCCTCTACTTCGGCTCGCTCTGCCCCCGGACTACTTTTGTGACACACTACTCCTCTGGGGTCCTCCTGGACTCACCGACACCCGACCCCACCCCATTACCCGTCTTGGGGAGTACTCCGGGACCCCTACCCCTTTCACCGTCCTTCCTCCCCTACGACAAGGAACACCCCACGGGTGTCTAACATGGAGTGAGGAGAGACTACTCGTGAATCCGGCAAAGGTTTGTGAACAGTGACAAGACCTCCTTTGTCAGTAACGGGCCGAGGATGAGTTGGTAAAGCATCTTATGCAAAGAGTAGCCTCATATTCGTAGACGAAATGAGTAAGGTACGAGGCAAGTAGGTGGGTAGGTCGGTCGGTAGACAAGTAGATGGACAGGTGGGTAGATGAGTAGTTGACTAGACTAGTAGAGCCTGGGATCTCTTCTGTCTGCGGAGGAGGCGAGGAGGGTCCTCCTGTGGGTCGCACTCACTGTCCTCGGAGCACCCCTGTCGCCCCCTCTGTGTCTTCCCTGTATGTGCGTCTGGGAGGAGGGAGACTTGTCACTTCGTGGGTGGACCAGGATTGCGGAGGGACGACCACACAGGTCCGGCCGGGAAAAGGAAGAACGGTTTGGTTGCTGGCTACCTCCTGAACTACGGGAAGAAGAAACCCCGAAAGACGTCGCTCAGGACCGACGACAACGACAACGACCCGAACGGGGGCCCTGGCAGGACTCTCGGACAGCGCGAAGCCCCTCTCTTTTGCTGGAAATTGACCGTGGGAACACGTTTGTGTGTGGGGAGGTATTCTGGACGAGTATCTTGGCCGGTGGGTCTTTGTGGGTGCGGAGTTGGAGCGTCGTCTGTCACCTCAGAGGTGGTTGGTGTGAGGTGTACTCGCTACGTCCGAAGGTCGGTGTTGGTTACCGGGGTCCTTCGACTCTAAGAGACTGACCTCGAGAGGGGGTTCCTCCAGAAGTGAGGTCTACTCGACCACGTCTCCCGCGGGTCTGGGAGGGGGTCCCAGAGACGAGCCGTCCACTACTGCGAGGGTCTCTTCCGCTCGAGGGGTCAAGACCCGTCAAGGGGGGCGGAGGACGTCCTACTGACAGGAGCCGGCACCGTCCTCTCACTACCAGTGACACGTCCCGACGACCCGTCCACTGGTGTACACGGGAGGTAGCTCCCGACGGACCGAGTGCTGCCCTCGAGTCGTCCACCCCCAGACTTACTCCTGTCACAGTCACTGTCCTCCCCTGTCTGTCAGAGGACTCTCCTCTGGGGACTCCTTTTCCCTCCCTGGGAGTTCTCGTTTCGGTTCTCCGTGCCTCGACATTGGTAGTCCTTACGCGGGGTCCGGACCGTCTGGAGATCGTTCTCGTCCTTCTCTGGAGGGTGTCCTCAGTTGTGCATCTCTGTCTACAAAAGATTTTAGTGACTCCAGTGACTCGAGAAGATGGGGTCGTGGACTTCAAGTGGTGATTTGTGTCCGTGGCTTAGGTCACCCTAAGGAAATGTTGGTAGGAACGTTGAGAAAGTTCTGTTCTCCGTGTCCCGAGGACTTTGACTGCTGCTCCGCTCGTCCGGGGAATGAACGCCCGCAGGGACTACAGGAGCAGCGACCGACACGCGTCACTCGGGCACTCGGCCAGGTCTGCTTTCCTGACGTCGCTCCACCTCGAGCTCCAAAGTGTAAACTACCACAGTAGAAGATGGAGAAGGACATATCGACCGTCGACTCCCTCACTCCATTCACATTTTAACCGATTGTTATCTGACACAGCTTTTTCCGATAGTGTGTCCGAAATACAATATTGGTCTTTGAATGAACTTTTATATAATCGATACGATAGGCGGTTTATGTTTTTTTACGGAACAAGATTGAATTACGGTAGAATTTCCTGACAAACAAGTTCTCTTCGCCCCGACACCTCGTCCCTCTCGTGGGGTGACTCACGTCTCTGGGGCTTACCCTCGGAGGGACGTCGGCCCGAGACGTGAGGGACTTTAGGTCGCTTGTCTACCGGGACGGTCCGTCCTGTAGTCTCGGTGCGGTCGTGGTTCTTGGGACGTACCGTACTTGACGGGACTACTTTCCTGACACGAGTAGCGGTCTACGACGAGTCTTCGTGGTGATCGTTCTCATTCTTTGGAGAGTCGTTTCGGCAGGTCTGGAAAGATAAACTTCCTCTTTTCCTTTGTCGAACATGGTGGTGGGTTCTAGTAAACATCACTACTACGTCCAATGACTTGGGTACTGTTGTTCACTTTGTGTCTTTTCCATGGATTCGGGAGGTACGCTTGTGGTACACAGACCGAACATAAAGAGTCATTGTATGTCTGGCCCCCGATGTGTGACTTCACGAATGTGGGTCAAACTCACAGTAAACGAGGGCCACCAAATGTACTTCGAGAGGATCCAGAAGTGATTCTTTATTAGAACATAGTTGGATCTTCCCACCCGACCCCTCCCTCTACCCTCCCTCCAAGCTTTCCCTTCCCTACATACACATGGATACCTACCAAGTACAACTCCAGACTGTCTTTTCTTGTTTTAAGACATTTCGTTAAAAGGAAGGTAATTTTTTATTTGATTTTCTTTCTTTTTCTACGAGAGCGGACCTGAGGGTCGAGAAGGCGATCAGGACCCAGACTTCTATCCTTTCTGTGACCACCGTTGTCACACCCCTTGTCTACTTGGGGAGCCCCAGGTCTGTCCAGAGTGAATGTGTAAACCCACACACCAATTCGTCCCCTCGAAACTCCTTTGTACGTACCGTTCATAAAAATATTTGTTACTCACACAACAAAATTGGTTGATTGGTCAGGAAAAAATTACCCTAAGACATTTCTTATGACCAGGGGACGTCGGGGTGTCCTCGAACCACTGTTGTTTCACTGAAGCACGTTTTAAGTCGACTTGAGTAAATTGTCGTCGACCTATTTGACCCGTGGGAGGGGACCGGAGATGGTTCTTTGGAGTCTGTTGTCTTCCGATGTTTCCGATCTTTAATAGGTGTACCTTGACTTGCCCCTAGTTAGAGTTTAAGTTCACTTTTATTCGTGAATATTTTTAGTCTTTTGTTGTTTCTTGTCTCGTCCCTTCACTGTGTGGACCCAACTGATACCTGAGTCACCTCTGTTTGTCGACGGAATCTCAGTCCCTGGTGCCGGTCGGGGAAGAGGGCCCGGAGGAGGATTCCTTCCGAGACCCAGGTGTCGGACCGGCGGGAGGGGGTCCTACCCTCGGCGGGGTGACCACGGGTGTACTGATCCTACCCGTCACGGCACAGGAGTGAATGGT
>SJYO01043305.1:0-57374 GCA_006410555.1 Capra ibex | reverse complement strand
TTAAATGATTATGAAGAGATAAAATGAGTGAACCGATAAAAGTTCCGAATTGGAGAAACTGAACTGATAGGGAAACGTTTAGGGACTCGGTAAGAGTCAAAAGGGTAACCAAGAGGGACTACGAAAAGAGGAGCCAAAGTCAATAAAGAGAGTCAGGAAGACTGAGACGAACAGGACTAGGAGGACGGAGGACTTAAATGACTCACCCGCTGTCTTGCTCTGAGGGGGTCTGGCCTTCTAGTGGAAAAGGCTGGCTCAACTTAACCCGTTCCCTGTGTGTACCGACCGGGTCCAGTGGATGGGATACTCCCCACTCCCCTGCCCGACTGTCCTTTCCCCCGACGACGCCCCGTCTTCCTGGCCGGAGTCCTCTGCGCTCCTGCCTCCCCGACCCTCCCTTCCCCGAGTCCTCGCCCCGCCGGAGAGGCCTTAGTGGCCTGACCCCTCTCTCACACGCCGGCTAGTCCCGAGACGAAGGTCGTCAGCTCTTCCGCTGCCCCGCCCGCGCTGAGGTTGATCGCTCTCTCCCGAAATGAACCGCTCCGGTCTCCAGTTTTTCCCAAAATTCGTCCTTTTACAGCAGTCTCCGCCACAGATGCGCGTGGCTCCCGGCTTTGGCAGAGTCGTTGTGAATTTTGGGTTTGCTTTTCTATTGACCCGGCGTTGGCGTCACCGTCGCAAATAAGCTCCGGCTCGTGGCCCACGGTCCCAAAAGTCCAGCGACCGTTAAGAGTGTGGTACTCCTGCTCACTCGCCCGCGCCTCCACCCCCTACCTCCCCACCGCTCGAGACGTTTGAATGAGATCTTCCTTCGAATCCCCGGCGAGCGCCTGGAGCCGAGGCGCGAGAGGTCGAAGGCCGAGGCACCCTTTCCCGAGAACCAAAATCTCGGCGCCGAAGGCTGGTCCCCGCCCCGCTCGTGGGCGACACGCGTGACAAGCACCCTCCCCGCCCCGCGCCTCCCCCGCCCCGGACAATGGAACTGTCGTAATTCAATTCCAGACATTGTGACGAGTCCATTTTCGAAGTTCAATACAGCCTTCGGTTCTATGAAGGAGAATTCAGATTTTCCCAAATGAGAGTTATTTTTGACAAAAAGTGTCGTACAACACGAGTCTAGGCCGATCACTCCGACTTCGTTAAGTCCCTAGACCCTTGAACCCGTCAAAATTCTTTGTTCTTACCCTGATCAGAGATATAATGTTTATGTTTTGAGACGGATCCATCTTTGCCCGATAAGGGATGAGTATGGGATGTTTTGTCGTTTGAATCCCAGTCATGGACCCACAGACTCTACCTCCTGAATTCCCTACACTAGTAAACCCAGTGATTGGTGTCGGAAAATTCTCGTTCTGTAAAATTTACTAATATTTGACGCAATAACAAAGAAAATAGGTTGCACAAAATTAATAAAGAGGAAAGATTTGGGTTGAGAAATTTGTCACTGTATTTCCCCAAAATATTCGTTGAGAAAGTTACTGTTTATAGTAACACATTCAAATTCGATGTCTCTTTTTTAATTGACTATGCATATGACACTTTGCTAATAGTGTTATTCAAACGTATCGTAGGTATTAAAGTATGTCTATTGGATTTTTACTAAGAGCTGTCACCTAAGTGGTTACTAAATAGTCTATGTTGTGGTTTTCGAGTACGGTTGTTTTATTCTTTCCATTTAACGTGTGTAGGATCAATAGTTTATAACACGTCATTTGGTAGGAGTCGTCACTTTTTTGTTACATGTGATATTCTGGTTTTTTAACGGTTCGTATATAAGTTATTATCAAATTGTAATTCTTATGTATTTCTTGAGATGTTTCATGACTAGTGGTTAAGATGGTGTCCCTACCCCCTCGAAAGAATTGGTTGGTAGGGTGTATAACATTTATTTTATGTTTCTCATTGTATTTTATCTTTGAATTACTGTTTATATTTTCTGTTAGTAAATATTACGTATGTTTATATTTTTTTCTTTCATCGATACGGAACTTTTTTTTGTTTACTACCAAGTAGTGACTTCAATAGTGAGGTGATGTATTCGAGACAGTAATTCAACGATGTTTTAATTCAGACCTCCGTCTTACTAGTTATCGTGAGTCCACTGTTCGTACATCGTAGTCGTTGTCAAATCAGTTGTCCGAGTGTTTATACTCTCACACTTGGACCTGTCATGGGAACAGTCCTCTTCAAGGATGTGGAGAACCACTCCAAGTTTCCCGTACCACTATCATGTGCACTTTTTGTGATAGTGTCACCGGAAGTACGTCCGTAGACATTGTAGTGAGTTTCCGTCTTTTTCTACATGTCCAGTCAGAAGTCTATGAAAGAGTATAGTGTCTTCTGCGACTGGTGATATGATTCATCGAAGTTCACCATTAAGACATACGTCGTCCTTTTATAATGTTGGTTATTCCCTTTCATAAGAGGAAATTTTTAAAAGAGAATGGGTCATTTGGGTATGGTGTCTCTCAGGTCCTCCTCGACGGGACATTTGTGTCCGCCTAATGGTGTCGTTTCTTGGACCTGTACTGAAGTCTGGGATCTCGGTGTATGAAGGTTTAGTTTAAATTTTCCTTTTTAATATGTTTGATTCCTCTTGCGTTTCAGTCTTTCTCAGATGTGAGGGTCTGATCTATCTGGTCATGTTCTCACCTTTTGATACTCTACACCCCCAGAGTATCGGATGCTGGAACTCTACCCTGATAAACCAGGTGGGTCTCTACGGTTCAATTCTCGGACTTTCTAAGTGTGTATAAGGGAAACAAGCTGACGACAGGAATGTCAAAAGGATTCATTGTCCGTGTCTTCTAGGTTAGGTGGTCGAATAAGGCGTGTGGGACTGTACATACCGTCGTTTTCCTCTTGTCGTCTTTGCCGACTCCCTAGAGTTCTCCGTCTGTCCCTGACTCTGTCAAGTAATGTCCAAGACTCCACGGTCTATTTTAATTTCTCGTCGGTCATGAAAGGATAAAAGACTAAGATAGAAGGTTTATACTGTTGGCACTACATTGGTCGTGACCTAGTCCCCAATCTGCGAACCCCGTAGTCGAGACTAGATATACCTGATTCTTAACTCATCGGTTATCTAGGTTCGGGTGTTTCTCTCTTCTCCCCCGTTCCGTCGGGTGGAGTACGAGGAGTGTGAGTTCTTGTTGGTCGAGTGTCGTCCCTCTACCGCTCACAACACCTATGTTTGACACGGAAACACAGACTACCTCGACGTCGTGGTGACCGCCCACTTTCTTGTGTACTATGTACAACTTCCTGTCCGACTCCTGAGCCCCTTTCCAATTCGAAGGAGACTCTGAAATTATTTGTTTGAAGAGAAACCGGTTTCTCGACTCTCTCAGTTAAGGATCCATCCAACTATTCAGACCCCATGGGGTCCTCCTCTTTCCCCAGACCCCGAGAGTTCCTCCTATCTTTCACCAGACCTTAATAGTTCCTCCTCTTTTCCTGTTTGACAAAAGAAATTAGGGTCTCGACTACTAATGTGTTGTTTTGTTGAGGCGAATTTGAGACATGATTCGTCTCTGTAATCAAACGGTTGTTTCCAGGCAGATCAGTTCCGATACCAAAAAGGTCACCAGTACATACCTACACTCTCAACCTGACACTTCTTCCGACTCACGGTTTCTTAACTAAGAAAACTTGACACCACGACCTCTTCTGAGAACTCTCAGGGAACCTGACGTTCCTCTAGGTTGGTCAGGTAAGACTTCCTCTAGTCAGGACCCACAAGAAACCTTCCTTGTTACGATTTCGACTTTGACGTTAAGAACACTTCTCAACTGAGTACCCTTTTCTGAGACTACGACCCTCCCTAACCCCCGTCCTCCTCTTCGCCTGCTGTCTCCTACTCTACCGAGACCTACCGTAGTGACTGAGCTACCTACATTCAGACTCACTTGAGACCCTCGACGACTACCTGTCCCTCCGGACCGTACGACGTTAAGTACCCCAGTGTTTTTCAGCCTGTGCTGAATCCCTGACTTGACTTGACTTGACTTGTAACAAGAGTTACCACTTTCTGACTTTTGAAGAAGACTCTAACCCTTCTTCCGTTCCTACACGTGTGACGTAGTGACAAGTTGTTTCCTGACTTTGGGGATTGGTCTCGTTAATGTGTTCTTTTTCTTTAGTTTTGAAAGGTTTCACTTTTTAATCTTTCAATGGAAGAAGGGATCTCCTATTTCAGAAAACACATATTTGACAACTAAGGTATGTCTGTGTTTTTTTGGAGGACGGTGTAGTTTCTCGTTAAAATCGTTTGAACGTTCTATGTTGTCAGTTGCACGTTTAGTCGACGTGAAGATATGTGTTACTTGTTACACTTTTCTTTTAGTGTATTGTTAAAATGAATGATAACATAATTTTTACCTACTTTATGAATCCTTATTAAGTGGTTCCTCCACTTTGTATATGTGACTTTTGAATTGGTAAAGATTTTCTTTAGGTGTTATTTGTTTATTTAGATCATCAGTACCTGACCTTTAGAGTCATGAGATATAAAGGTTCAATGAGTTTCACAAGGTGTCTAAATTAGTTAAGTAATACTTTGCATGTTATCTTTACAACCATCTTTATCTTTTTTGAACGGTCTTCAGTATTTCTTAGAGTTCCCCTGATGTTTGACGTTTTTATGAGAAGTTATTCATGTTTCTACTTTCTACTTCCGGTGGGAAAAATTTTAAAGTTCGGTATAGTGTTATAGTAGGTCTACCACATCATGACCGTATTTGTGCCTAAATATGTGGTTCCCTTGTCTTCCCTTACAAGTCTTTATTGGTAAACGTATATACATTTTAGATTCTTTTGGGTTACCTTTTTTCTGTCGACGGTATTGTTTACCACTTAGATACCCAATTTGTTACTTCTCCTTTGGAGTGGACGTAGTTTTCATTTTTGTAGAGACAAAGTTTGGTGTTTTACTTGTGTCACTTTTCTGTTTTAGACTTGTTACTTCCGTTACTTTCACTTAAAGGTCGAGAGTCTCTAAGTCTAAGTGCAGTGTCAAAGTTTGTCTACTACCTTATCGTGTGAGAGATAGTGACTATGGACTAAGACTTGAAACGTAGGGTAAAGGTTAGTTCTAAAACTTCAGTCACTGAGTGAGTGAATCGAAGTTAATGGAATCTTGTTTAAAGGGAAAAATCCAGATGAAGGTCTAAAATGGTCTATGACACGTACCATTATGGACTGAAGGTAGGTGTCGAAGAATTAGGGCTAACTGTCGTCTGACGTGTCGGTCTTCCTGGGCTCCGTTAGGGACGACGGGTTGTCGTGACTCTGGGAAAGAGTTTGGACACCCAAACTTCGGGACGGGTCCTACCACGGGAGTTGTGTTCCAGGTCCGGTGACCCAGTACCCCTCTACCCTAGATTCACCTCTACTGTCCGGGACTCCCTTCAAGGGGCCACTCACACACATACATGGTCACAGTCCTTCCTATGAAGTCTCAGTCTCTACTAATCAGTCAGGTTTCTTCCCTAAAGTCCTTCCTGTCTGACTCTTAGTTGACTCTTGTACTAAAATGGACTCTTTCTCGGTAAGGAGAAAAGAACGGAAAAAAGGAGGAGAAGGGTCGAAGAAGGAGTATGTTAGATTCAAAAATCTTCAACTAGACCGTTCACCTTTTGTCCGACGAAGTCCGAATTATGGTTGTAGGGGGGAAACAAACGGTGTTGGTATTTTTTGTCCTTCTGGAGTGATACACCTTGTCAGGAAACCACAGGTGACGGAGTCCACCCTACGAGAAAGACGGGAGGATAAAGAAGAGAGTGTTGACAGGACAGGGGGAGCCGCTGAACAAAGAGGAGAACGACGAGAAGAGGGGTGGGGGTGGGAAGATTAACAGGATTTGTAGATATGTAGACAGAGAAAGAAAGAGGTTGAGACGAGGGAGAGACGGAAGATCAGTGTAGGGAAGAGGGACAATGTGACGGTGAGACCCCGTGAGGTCCACAGATCCGAATGAAGGAAGATAAGAGAAGATCAGTTGTGGATAGGGACAAAGAGAGGATCCTAGTGGGGACAGTCGGGAGGATGGCGTCTGCGGCCCGGGGACGGAGGAACAGAGGTTGAGGACCTCTAGGGTGCGGAAACAGGTAATAAGATAGTGGGTGGGCGACGAAATTCCCGATTGAGATAAAGTAAAGTGGTAGGAAAACGTTGACGGAGTCGGTAGGACCCGCTGGGACAGGCAAGAGAGTAACAAAAGGTGAAGACTCAAACGGAAAGTGAGAGTCAGTAAGGAAGAAGACTAGAGGGAGCGGGTGCATAGATGTCTTTACTACTCATTTACTTTGCGGGCGGATTGTTTTCTCGTGGAAAAGGTTATTCTCCCTGAGCACTGCCTTTTTGTGACCCACAGTGTGCAGGTCGGGTCCCCACTCCTTTTCCCTGACTGGTCCTTCCCTCCGGACGCCCCGTCTTGCTAGTCGGATTCCTCTGCACCCGTCGCTCCGACCCTCGGTTCCTCCAAAGCCCTCCCCGCCCGAGAGGTCTTAGGGTCCTGGACCCTCTCCTGCGCCGAAGAAGCCCTTGTCCCGACGACTGCGCTGGAAGTCCCCGGCTGTCCCACTCCGCCACCTCCACCTGCACGGGCTTAGGGGGAGCGCGGGCCCCTGAAATGTTCCGTGTCCGCATCCATAATTGCCAATTCAAAATTCGTCCTTTTATAGGGCTTTCCGCCACAGAGACCCCGGATTCCGGCTTTTCGTTTGCCGTTCCTGTTCGGAGTCTCGCTAAAGCTTGTGAGCTGGCCGTTGGTTCCGGAGACCCAAATAAACCCCGCCTGCCTCCCCACAAGCCTATAATGACGACGTCTTGGTGGCCCTGGGACTTCTACCCGCACCGCTCCCGTCCAACCTGCCGATTCGCGCGTCGTGTGCAAATGTTAGCCTCTTTTTTTTCACTTCCCGACAGGTCGCGGGAAGAGAGCGCCGGAAGGCGAAGGCGTCCTTTGACGCGTGCGCGCCTAAGGCTCCGCCTCGAAGGCCCAGCCCCCGACCCGCCTAGCGACGTCCGCTCCCCGCCCCGCTCCTCGCCGGTGCAGACCTCGAGCTCTCGTTCCGCCCCGTTCCCCGGACCTCCACAAATTGTCAGGACACTACGGGGTATTTAATGTCAGACCAAAAAAAAAAAGGATTAAATAACGGAAATTGTAGATTTATCTATCGTATAAGAAGATATTAATGTTATATCTTTACAGCTACTTGTTTTATTTGAAAAACAGTATACAACTCTTTTCTCGTCACCATCATCACTTTCAGCGAGTCAGCAAAGGCCGAGACCCTGGGGTACCAGATATGTCAGGTACCTTAAGAGGTCCGGTCTTGCGACCTCACCCATCAGAAAGGGAAGACGCACCCTAGAAGCGTTCGGTCCCTAGATTGGGTCCAGAGGGCGTAACGTCCGACTAAGAAATGTTCGACTCGGTGTTCCCTTCGGGGACAATCATTCTAAGTAGGTCACAAAATCGTTGTTGTAGATTCGTCGGTCCCATACCAGTCACAAACCCCTGTCTAGATTTTTAGACGTTAGGGACGGATGGAAACTAAAGAAGAAAATCACGGACAACCGACGATCTGTCAAGAGAAGAATTTAAGAAGGTTAAATTAAACTTAAAATATGTAAGGGGGTGTCGGAGGACCTTTAAAACTCCTATACCCAGGTGAACTCGATAAAGTTTAGGACTTTCTAGTACGACAGTTTCACGACGTGAGTTATACGGTCGTTTAAACCTTTTGAGTCGTCACCGGTGTCCCGACCTTTTCAAGTCAAAAGTAAGGTTAGGATTTCTTTCCGTTACGTTTTCTTACGAGTTTGATGGTGTGTTAACCTGAGTAGAGTGTACGATCATTTGATTACGAGTTTTAATAGGTTCGGTCCGAAGTCGTTATACACTTGGCACTTGAAGGAGTACAAGTTCTACCAAAATCTTTTCCGTCTCCTTGGTCTCTAGTTTAACGGTTGTAGGCAACCTAGTACCTGTTTCGTTCTCTCAAGGTCTTTTTGTAGATAGATACGAAATAACTGATACGGTTTCGGAAACTGACACACCTAGTGTTATTTGACACCTTTTAAGAGTCTCTCTACCCTTATGGTCTGTAGGAATGGACGGAGAACTCTTTAGACATACGTGCAGTCCTTCATTGTCTTGACCTGCACCTTGTTGTCTGACCAAAGTTTATCCTTTTCCTCCTGCAGTTCCGACATATAACAGTGGGACGAATAAATTGAAGATACGTCTCATGTAGTACTCTTTGCGACCTGACCTTTTTTGTGTTCGACCTTAGTTCTAACGACCCTATTTATAGTTATTGGAGTCTATACGTCTACTGTGGCGGGAATACCGTCTTTCACTTATCCTTGATTTTTCGGAGAACTACTTTCACTTTCTCCTCTCCCTTTTTCAACCGAATTTCGAGTTGTAAGTCTTTTGTTTCTAGTACCGTAGAC
Source organism: Capra ibex (assembly GCA_006410555.1). NCBI lineage: Eukaryota > Metazoa > Chordata > Mammalia > Artiodactyla > Bovidae > Capra > Capra ibex. The sequence continues at coordinate 48,911 of SJYO01043305.1, read as the reverse complement.
CAGGGTAGTGAAGTACCGTTTATCTACCTCTTTGTCACCTTTGTCACAGTCTGAAATAAAAACCCCCGAGGTTTTATTAACGTCTACCACTGACGTCGGTACTTTAATTTTCTGCGAATGAGGAACCTTCTTTTTATTACTGGTTGGATCTATCGTATAAGTTTTCGTCTCTGCAATGAAACGGCTGATTCCAGGCAGATCAGTTCCGATACCAAAAAGGACACCACTACATACCTACACTCCCAACCTGACACTTCTTCCGACTCGCGACTTCTTAACTACGAAAACTTGACACCACAACCTCTTCTGAGAACTCTCAGGGAACCTGACGTTCCTCTAGGTTGGTCAGGTAAGACTTCCTCTAGTCGGGACCCTAAAGAAACCTTCCTTACTACGATTTCGACTTTGAGGTCATGAAACCGGTTGAGTGCGCTTCTCAACTGAGTAACCTTTTCTGAGACTTGACCCTCCCTTACCCTCGTCCTCCTCATCCCCTGTGGTCTCCTACTCTACCGACCTACCGTAGTGACTGACCTACCTGCACTCAGACTCACTTGAGGTCCTCTACCACTACATGTCCCTCCGGACCGCACGACGTTAAGTACCCCAGCGTTTCTCAGCCTGTACTGACTCGCTGACTCGACTTGACTTGACCCAGTGAAACTCGAGGGGCGAGTCCTACGCTCCCTTTGTACGTGACCCATGTCATCTCTCCTCCTTCGACCACCTAAGGCACCTGGTCTCCGTGACGACTCCGCCCCGAGGTGGGCCGGTACGTCCGTCCCCGTCGGCCGGAAGGGTCCAGTGACACAGTAGGGTAATGTGAAAATCCCTTTTCGAAGATTGAAACCTCTGGTCATACAACCTTTGATCCTATACAGGAGGATTGTTCATCTTTTCAAAGTTATTTCTAAAATAAAAGGAAAAATTTTAAAAAACTTTAATACTTTCATACTGTTGTGTAAATGTACTCCGAAACTTTCATCAATGTCTGTCCAGGTGATATATAATGTTAAAGAAGTCACCTGTTTAATTCTAAAAATCAACCTTAAAGTTATAATTCGAGAGTTTTTAATTATTTACCTGTCCTTTCATCCTATATGATCTGGACTTTTCTTAACACTTGGTTAAGTTGTATTAATTCTGAATATGTTAAAAGTGTGTTCTCGTCCTATGTTTAAAATAAGTTCAGGGGTATCTGATAATTGGTCCTCTGTGACCTTGCACCACATTTTGTTCCACGTTTTCAAAGTACCGGATTTATTTCTCATAACTTTAGTATGTCCCGGACGAGAGAATAATGACACTTTGATACACTCTTTAGTTGTGGTTTTCATAAACTTTCATTGGGTGTATAAAAGTTCACGTTATTTATTTATTTACCAAAATAGTCGTCCAAGAACGGACAGGACGAGGATCGCTAAGTCTCCAACTCTTGGACTCAGAGGTTTCTCAAGGACATCCCGTCATCAACCTACGTCTTGTAAAGGACGGTAATCTTATTAAATTGGTAGAATTCTTTTGTTCTTTAAAAAGACCTAAAGAGAGACATGACGTTTGATTTAATTCTTTATGTTTTGATACGGACCCCTTTTGTACGGTAAAATGTCACTGTAGGACATAGTGAAAAGGAGAAACAAGAAGTAAGTCGACCTTCCGGTTGGAGGTGTACCGAGTCAAGGTCTCTGTGTTCCAGTTTTGGATGTCAGACTCTCACCTCCTGATTCCATACACTACCCTTGAAGGCAGTCATGGAAAAAAAATAAAACTTTAACTTTTTCAAATGATTGGTAACGAAATTTTTCTCGTTAAAAGCAACTAGTCAACGATTCAGCTTAGACTGAGAAACATTGAGGTACTTGACGTCGTGTGGTCCGAAGGGACAGGAAGTGATAGAGGGTCTCAAAAGAGTTTGAGTACAAGTAACTCACCCATCACGGTAGGTTGGTAGAGTAGGAGACAGTGGGAGAAGAGGACGGGTGTTAGAAAGGGTCGTAGTCCCAGAAAAGGTAACGTAGACGAGAAACGTAGTACACCGGTTTTTCTCGTTATGTAGAAATTTTTAACTACTTTTGGTGTAACAAGGAAATCATGTGTAAGATTTGAAGATGACGAGAGGTGTGTTGTCCGGTTATTAACTCTCTGTTCAACGACCCCGTCCTTATTACTGAAATAAGTCTTTCAGTCGTTTGGTTTTTATACCACCTGACATGGGGGTTTCGGTAGAATAGACTCAATCTTGAGTCAGGGGAAAATATGATTTTCTCCTACCTCAGTTCAGTTCAGTTTAAGGAAACTTGGATTCCTTAGTTTGTCAATCCGTTGTCTCGTAATTTCAGGTAGTCATTCTCAAGGGACTCTTTGGAGTTTATTCTAGTTCCTTAAACTTCTCGTTACCTTCCGGTATTTTCCAGTAACATATCCCAGTGAGGAGTTGGGGAGGGGGGGTGTGTTATAGTCATTAGAATAATGATAAATTTAGTAAGGACACGATCCCATCTTTTTTAAATGCCGATGTGTATATAAATTCTATATTAAAGTTGACAAGTTTTTATGTTTCGAATAAATACTCTACTACAAAACATTATTTTGGTACCTCGACGTATAGGTACGTGTGTACGTACGTGTACATTTATGTGCTAACTGACTTTACTTCTCGACGGAGAACTGTGTAAAAATTTAGTAAAAGGGTACTAGTGAAAAATCAGTATACATAAAGTCGTAGAGACCTCGGTACTTTTACTTAGTTGACATGAATTCACACAGTTATAATGGAAAAAATTTTTCGAACAAATAAATAAATCCATCACGACCAGAAACAATGAAACACACCGAAAAAGATCAACGTGACTCCCCCTCTATGAGACATCAACACCACTCATCCGAAGAGTGACGTTACCGTAGAAAACAATGTCTCTTGTCCAACATCCACTTGACGTCCGTGTTCCGAAGACATCAACGTTGTGTACCCCAGACATCAAAATCGAGTGTCCGAGAACTCGTATCCGAGTCATCAACACCACCTGCCCGAATCAATGAGGGTCCGTACTCCTTAGGAGAGCCTGGTCCCTCTAGGTTGGGTATAGGGGACGTAACCGTCTGTGTAAGAATAGGTGACATGGTTGTCCCTGCAGAGTTGAGATTATGATATAATCAAAAATTTTTTCTTTTTCATCATCAGAATATTTTTTGTATATATCTTATGAAACTCAGGTTAGAGATATTTTATGGACAGAAGTGTTTATTATACTCCCGTAGAGAGGACCGCGTTACCATTTCTTAGGTGGGCGTTTACGCCTTCTGTACCCAAGACGACGTCCTATTACGGTGTACGGAGCCCCGTTGATTCTGCTTCACTGCGTTGATGACTCGGACACGACATTACGGGTTCTCGGGTTTGGTGATCCGGGTGCACGACTTTGATGACTTCGGGTTCGTAGTATGTCGGGTACGAGACGTTGTTCTGTGGTGTTACCCTTAGCGTACGTGGTGCTGATCTCTTGTCGGGGGTGACGACCGTTAATCTCTTTTCTGGTTCGTCGTTGTTTCTGGGTCTTGTGGATTTATTTATTAAAAAGATTTTTTTACTGAAATAGGCGTCAATTAAAATCCATACATCAATAATTGTTTTTGGTTTCAAATAAACAATTAAGGTGTTATTTTGTTACTTGGTTCCAATCATTTCAACCCCTGAAGGGACCGTCAGGACACCAATTCTGGAACGTGAAGGTAAAGACCTCAAAGTCCAAGTTAGGCATGAGTCCCTTGATTCTAAGACGTTCGAAGTAGTACATTGTTTCTTCTGTTTTTTTAGTCATTTGGACCTGAAGTATCACTTTTTATCTACTACCTTACTTTTCGGGGGATCGGGACTCCAGAGAAAGACTTGAAAGGTAAGGTAAGAGTTTGTGGTTCTAAAAGTTCCTCCGGGAGTAAATCGAAATTTGCATGATCTTTATCAGTCCTGACTAAACAGGAATAACCGGAGAAAAGGTCTAAAATGGTGCATAACACTCACAATTATGGAGTACAGGTGTACGTCGAAGAAATAAAACCAACTGTCTCTCGTCTGTCGTGTACCTCTACCCGGGATTCGTTTGAACGTCGGGTTGTCGTGACTCTGGGACAGAGGTTGGGCACCAACTCTTCGGGACGGGTCCTGCCACGGGTCCCCTCGGAGGAGTGTTCCCGGTCCAGTGGTCCAGTACCCCTCTGCCCTAGATTCACCTCTACTGTCCGGGAGTCTCTTCCGGGGACCACTCACACGTACATGTCCTCTGTCTGTCCTATGAGGTCTCAGTCTGTGCTAATCGCTCAGGTCTCTTCCCGTAAAGTCCTTTCTGTCTGACTCTTAGTGAGTCTTATACTGTGGACTCTTTCTCGGTAAGGACTGAGAAAAAGAGGGGAGAAGGTCCAAAAAAAGAGTCCGTAGGACGTCTCCGACTATGGTTTTCAACTTTTGTACGACAAATTATGGATGTTAGTTGTAAGGGGGAAGGACTCGGGGTTGATGTGTACGTCCCTTCGGGAGGTACCCCTTGTCTGTCAGGAGACACGGGTTACAGAGTCCTCCCTGAGTCCTGTCAGTCAAGGCCGTGTCTCTGGTTATGTCCTCGAAAGGGTGTGAAAGGGATCATAGTGTAAGGGGAGGAGCACTCCGGAGTGCATGGGTCGTCGGCCCCCGTGGAGACGACTGGGGTGGTAGGGGAAGTCCAGTGTGTCGTCCGGGACCAGGTAGGGGTGAGTCTCGTCTCACAGGAGGAGTAGGGACGACGACAAGAGTCAGAGTCTTCACCTCGGATTCTCGGAACCAAGAGTTACGTCCTAGGTCTAGTCTAAACGACGTGACACTTGTATGGACCCTGATCCTGGGTGTGTTCATAGACTCCTGTAGACTATCCCGTCCCCCATGGTGTGTACCAAAACATTTTACGAAGTACCTAGAGTACCCTTTATACCCAACTTGTGGTAATTTCCACCGTTTGGGTCGGGTGGAGGATGAAAGAAGAAAAGGTCGGAATGACTCTATCTTAATTAGTTTACCTATACACATATGAATAGTACGTACTACACTGGTAAACTATCTACATATGTGACACTTTATAAATAGTGTTAGGTCAGTAGTTGTGTAGGTAGTTGAGGGTCCAAGGTACAAAACATACCACTCTTGTGAATTCTAAATGAGATGACCGTTTAAATTTCATACATCATTGTGTCTTCTTAAATGTCAATCTTACGACGTGTATCGAGGGGTCTTGAATGAGTAAAAGGTTGAGTTTCAAGTGTGTAAATTGTAGAAGGGTAGATATCTAAGGAAACACATCTTATGAGTAAAAGTGATATGACTAAGAAGGTTAGGTGCTTGTACCATATAACGAGGTAGACAAACACAGTAGAAAGAAAGTGATCACAAAATATCAAAACATATGTATTCAGAAAAACAAAGAAACCCACTTAAATAAGTATTCATGAAATAAGAAAAGTAACGTTACCACTTACCCTAACAAAGGAATCAAAGAGAAAAAAGTAAGAATCATATATCCTTACGTTCTCTAAATACTCATAATTAAAATATAGGACTTTGAAATGATATAAGTAACTAATCGAGATCATTAAAAGACCACGATAGAAATCCCAAAAGATACATCTTCTAGTACAGTAGATGTTTGTTATTCTTAAAATGAAGAAAAGGTTAGACCTAAGGAAAATAAAGAAAAAGAAGAGAGTGACGATCCTGAAGGTTTTGATACAACTTATCAACACCACTCTCACCCGTGGGAACAGAAGAAGGACTAAAGTCTCCTTTATCGTATGTGTTGAAAACACACCAAAGAAACTTTCTGTATATAAAAATGCAGATTATGTGAGACTACAGAACTCTTTCGGGAACGGATGTGTCAAGTACTGAAGAGAAGTTATACCTGAGAATTACGTATTATGAAGTTGAGTTCCACTTTGAAAAAGGTGAGGGTAACGTGGACATTCCGTAACGAGATCATAGCAGGGGTTTGAAACGACAAAGTCTTTTGAGGAAGGATGTTTGTGTAAACACACCGAACAAAGGTCCTATATATAAGGATGTATAGATCTCTCACTCAATATTAACATTTTTGACGGTATCAGTAACGTTAAGATTCATATTTCATAGACTATTTAGGACGTAAATTCCGTCGTGGATCTGCGGAACGGTGTAATGTCTGTGAACATTCCTAGAGGGATCATACCTAGTAGACTACTAACCACTCTATACTCGGGACTCATTTCCAAAATGTGTAAGTAATAGTGAACATTCGAAAAGGAAGTCTTACTGAAGAAATACCTTAGAATTTAACTCTGACAACAGATATTCGAGAGATATTCTGACAACAGTTCTGTATGAGTAATGTAGTTATATCGTAGATACATAATCTCATACTTAAAAGAGTACTTCGGATTTACCTTTGTGGACTGTTTTCGGAGAGGTGTCACTTATGTAAACATTCCAGAGAACACATACCTAGTGGACTACAGAAAAATCCGGACTACGATGGACCACGTAAACGGGGTGAATAATGTAAAGGAAAGAGACCTAATACTTAAGGGACTACTACACTGATTACTCTGAATATAACTTCGTGACCAGTGTATATAATGTAAATGTAGGAAAGAGAGTACATGTCGACTGGAATACCAGGAGAATTCTAAATGACGTGAGATTTACATACCGAAGAAAGGTCATACTAAAAAAAAAAGTACTAAACATTCCAAACTTACGGAAGATTTTGTAAACGGTGTTAGTGATGTACCCGTTCTAGAGTCTTAAGTAATGTACTGCCAATCAAACAAGCCTTGAGTCTTAGCTTTCGAAACGGTGTGGGTGACATAAACACGTCAAAAGGATGTCAAACTGAAAAGACTTCCAGTTTTCCTACTATATGAAATGACGTAAATAATGTAGACATTCCAAAGTGAGGTCATACCTAAGTGACTAATAGACGTTTTACTAAAGACACTGACTTCCGAAACTGTATATTTAATGTAAATATAGCGATAGGGATTACCAGTCAATATCTACTTACACGTTACTTTCGAGACCGTGTGATTAATATAAACATACTAAAGAGAGATCATACTCAAGAGACTACTTGATATTCCGGTCTTTAGACTGATTTCCGAAACAGTATGTACAATGTAAACATTCCAATGAGAGGTCATACTTAAGAGACCACTGAAGGTTCCAACCGTAAAACTCATTTCGTGACCGGTGTTTATAGTGTAAATATACCAAAGAGAGGTCATAATTAAGAGACTACTTGATGTTGAAACGTGAAACTGATTTCCAAACGGTGTATATAGTGTAAATATACCAAAGAGAGGTCATCTATCTATCTCAAGGTCTACTTGATACCTACCTCCAAGCACTGTGACATGTTCTCTGTCCTTAGTTCTGATAGGGGTCCTTTTTCTTTACGTTTTTTCGTTTTACCAACAGACTCCTCCGGAATGTTTATCGACACTTTTGTTCTCTTCGTTTTTCGTTTCCTCTTTTCCTTTCTATATGGGTAAACTTACGTCTCAAGGTTTCTTATCGTTCCTCTCTAAAATTTTTTTTCGGAAGGAGTCACTAGTTACGTTTCTTTATCTCCTTTTATTATTTTACCCTTCCTGATCTCTAGAGAAGTTCTTTTAATCTCTATGGTTCCCTTGTAAAGTACGTTTCTACCCGAGTTATTTTCTGTCTTTACTATCCCTGGATTGTCTTCGTTTTCTATAATTCTTCTCCACCGTTCTTATATGTCTTCACATGTTTTTCTAGAAGTGCTGGGTCTATTAGTACTACCACACTAGTGAGTGGATCTCGGTCTGTAGGACCTTACACTTCAGTTCACCCTGAATCCTTCGTAGTGACACTTGTTTCGATCACCTCCACTACCTTAAGGTCAACTCGACAAAGTTTAGGACTTTCTACTGCGACACTCTCACGACGTGAGTTATACGGTCGTTTAAACCTTTTCAGTCGCCACCGGTGTACTGACCTTTTCTAGTGAAAAGTAAGGTTAGGGTTTCTTACGAATTTGATGTCGTGTTAACGTGGGTAGAGTGTGTGATCATTCTATTACGAATTTTAAGGGGTTTGGTCCGAAGTCTTTATTTACTTGACACTTGAAGGTCTACAGGTTCCACCTAAAATTTTTCCGTGTCCTTGGTCTCTAGTTTAACGGTTGTAGGAGACCTAGTACCTTTTTCGTTCTCTCAAGGTCTTTTTGTAGAGAAAGACAAAATAACTGATACGGTTTCGGAAACTGACACACCTAGTGTTCTTTGACACCTTTTAATAAGTTCTCTACCTTATGGTCTGGTGGACTAGACGGAGAACTCTTTGGACATACGTCCAGTCCTTCGTTGTCAATCTTGACCTGTACCTTGTTGTCTGACCAAGGTTTCTCCTTTTCCTCCTGCAGTTCCGACATATACCAGTGGGACGAATAAATTGAATATACGTCTCATGTAGTACTCTTTGCGACCCGACCTTCTTCGTGTTCGACCTCAGTTCTAACGACCCTCTTTATAGGAATTGGAGTCTATACGTCTACTCTGGTAGGAATAACATCTTTCACTTCTTCTTCTCGCAGAACTACTTTTACTTTCTCCTCTCACTTTTTCAACCGAATTTCGAGTTGTAAGTCTTTTGATTCTAGTACCGTAGATCAAGATAGTCAAGTACCGTTTATCTACCCCTTGGTCACCTTAGTCACCGACTGAAATGAAAAGACCCGAGGTTTAGTGACGTCTACCACTAACGTCGGTAATTTCATTTTCTGTGAATGAGGAACCTTCCTTTCAATACTGGTTGGATCTGTCGTATAAGTTTTCGTTTGTGTAATGAAACGGTTGTTTCCAAACAGATCAGTTGCGATACCAAAGAGGTCACCAGTACATACCTACACTCTCAACCTGATATTTCTTTCGACTCGTGGTTTCTTAACTACGAAAACTTGACACCACAACCTCTTCTGAGAACTCTCAGGGAACCTGACGTTCCTCTAGGTTGGGCAGGTAGGATATCTCTAGTCAGGACCCACAAGCAACCTCCCTGACTACAACTTCGACTTTGAGGTTATGAAACCGGTAGACTACACTTTTTGACTGAGTAAACTTTTCTGGGACTACGACCCTCCCTAACTCCCGTCCTCCTCTTCCCCTGTTGTCTCCTACTCTACCGACCTACCATAGTGACTGAGTTATCTGCACTCAGTCTCACTTGAGCTCCTCAACCACTAATTGTCCCTCCGGACCGTACGACGCCAAGTGCCCCAGCCTTTCTCAGTCTGTGCTCATTCGTTGACTTGACTTGACTTGACTTAAGTCATACTTAAGAGACTACTTGACATTCCACACGTAAAACTGATTTCCGAAACGGTGTATGTAGTGTAAATATACCAAAGAGAGGTCGTACTTGAGGGTCTACTTAAGGTTCCACACGAAAGAGAGGTCATACTTAAGAGGTTACTTGGCATTATATTTTGGACATTGTCTTCCGAAACGGTGTATTTAAAGTAAATATACTAAAGAAAGGACATACCTGACGAACTACCAACCAATCTCGAGTTGTACGTAACTTTAGAACCAGTGAGAGTAATGTAAACATTCAAAAGACAGATCATACTTAAGAGACTTCTTAAGGTTCCGAGTGTAAAACTCATTTCGTGACCGGTGTTTGTAGTATAAATATACCAAAAAGACGTCATACTTAAGAGGCTACTTGACATTTTTATTCTATACATTGATTTCCGAAACGGTGTATGTAAATTTCTCGAAGAGAGGATATACAGAATTGACGAACTACCAGTCAATTCTGATTTGCACGTGATTTCCAAAGGGTGGGAGTAATGTAAAGATACCAAAGACAGGTAATATATAACTACTTAATATTCCGGGGTTGAGGTTGATTTCTGAAACGTTACGAAGAATGTAGAGAAAGGTCATTCTTAAGAGACTACTTAAGGTTCCACACTTATAACTAATTTCGTAATTTCTACCTTTCTTGTCATGAAGTGCATAAGTAAGGGAGAGATGGAGGAAGACTTACGTATTCCTTATCATATTATACGTTTATAGATAATGAAAATTTCTTGATGATCTGGTTCTGGTATCCCCATGTTCTATCCTTTAACCTATAAAGTTTTCCAACTTTAGTTGAAATATTTATGAATTGGAGACCTTTTTGAGGAACACATGGTAATCACCCGTCTAGTGGACTTCTTTCCTGTTCAAATTTAAGGATTACGGTTAGTACTCCGAAAAGTACAGACTCAGTTGTCCCGAAACTCGAGTCGGTGATTTTTGCCCGATGGTTCTCCGTATGTCTCTTTTACGTCTCTGTGTGAGGGTCCCGTCTAGGGTTTGAAGTCTCCGTTCAATAAGAATGGGTGTCTCTCGTGCAAAGACTCCCAGAGATAGTAGTGTAGGGACATGTTCCGGGAGACTTGTCCCAAGTCCGTAAGAGTACGGAGTCCTCACTTAAAGTACCGGTGTTGGAACTTCCAGTTGACAGGGACTATACCTTTATGTAAAGTGGTTATCCGGGACTCGTCTCAAAAATAAAAGTATGTTTTCCTCTTCTTCTTTTTCTCCATTCCTAGTAAAGTCATCTTTATTATAAGACTATTTAGTTACCTTTCGATAAACCTCGGTTAAGAACCAGAGATTAACGGATGTAATTTATAACAGAGACTTTATTTTTTACTTAGTTTTAATCATTTCAACCCTGAAAGGACCACCAGGTCACGAATTCTGGGACGTAAAGATGACGTCCCCAAAATGCAAGTTAGCTAGGAGTCCTTGATTCTATGACGTTCTGCGTTGAACGTTGGTTCTTCCTTTCTGTTTTTTATAATCATTTGAACTAAAGTACCAAATTTATCTGTTACCTTTCTGATCTTTGTTACTTTTCTTAATTTTTTTTTTTCTTTGACCATTTCTTCTTTTTTCTATTTTGTCTGTTACTATACTTTGTGGTAGATCAGGACTCTAGAGAAAGACTTGAAAGGTAAGGTAAGGGTTTGTGAATTCAAAAGTTCCTCCACGAGTAAATCAAAATTTACATGATATTTTTCATTCTTGACTAAAGGTGAGTAACCGGAGAAAATGTCTAAAATGGTACGTGACATGTACGATTATGGACTCCAGGTGTATATCGAAGAAATGGGATAACTGACTCTCGTCTGTCGCGTAGGTCTAGTCGGGATTTGTCAGGGACGACGGGTTGTCGTGGCTCTGGGGTAGAGGTTAGGCACCCACTCTTCGGGACGGGTCCTACCACGGGTCCCCTCGGAGGAGTGTTCCCGGTCCAGTGGTCCAGTACTCCTCTGCCCTAGGTTCACCTCTGCTGTCCGGGACTCCCTTCCGGGATCCACTCACACGTACATGTCATCAGTCTGACCTGTGAGGTCTCAGTCTGTACCAATCACTCAGGACTCTTCCCGTAAAGTCCTTCCGTCACACTCTTAGGTGACTCTTATACTGGGATGGACTCTTTCTCGATACGGACTGAGGACGAAAAAGGAGAAGACCCGAAGAAGTAGGTACTCAGAAGTGTCAAGATAGTACTTTCGACTTTTGTGTGAGACATTACGAATCTCAGTTGTGTAGGGAAAGGACTCGGGGTTGGTGTGTGTGTGTCCCTTCGGGAGTGACACACCTTGTCTGTCAGGAGACACCGGTGACAGAGTCCTCCCTGAGTCCTATCAGTTAAGGGCGTATCTCAGGTTGTGTCCTGAAAGGGTGTTAAAGGAACCTAGTGTGAGGAGAGGACCACTCCGGAGTACATGTGTCTCCGTCCCCCGTGGAGGCGACTGGGGTTCTACGGGAAGTCCAGTGTGTCGTCCGGGACCAGGTCGAGGTGAGTCTCGTCTCACGGGAAGGGAGGGGGTCCCGGACTAGAGTCAGAGTCTTCACCTCCGATTCTAGGGACCACGAGTTACGTTCTAGGTCTAGACTTAGTAGACGTCGAGAAACGTGTAAGGACCCCGCTTCGGGGTGTGTTCTAGGACTCCTTGTACAGACTACCCCCTCTTGGCTGATTGGTTTCCTCACACACATATGTATGGCATATGGGACACTGGTACACTGTACACATGTGACACTTTATAAATAGTGTTTGGTGATTACTTGTGTAGGTAGTGGAGGTTTAAGGGTACAAGACACACACCACTTTTGTGACTTCTGTATGAGAGGACTGTTTAAGGGTCGTACGTCATTGTCTTGTCCTATTTGATGCCAGTCGTACGACGCGTACGGAGGGGTCCTGTGTAAGTAAAATGTTGAGTTTTAGACATGGTAAACTGGTTGTAGAGGGGTAGAAGGGGTGGAGGGTCGGGGTCTACTGGTGGTAGGATGGGAGACCATGATCACTCAAAGTAAAAAAAAATGTAAGGTATATTACCTTCCTGTATGGTCAGAAAGGGACAGACAGAATTGAGTGAATGGTACTATAAGAGATGTAAGTAGGTTCAACAGCGTTCACTCCGTTTCGAGGTATTAACAAATATTCTTTCAGTGATAACTTGCTTGTTTAGAATTAGGGTTTGATGTTTTTATTAATTTACATTTCTTTCGTCTTTCGGTTTTCATTTTGGTAGTGTTTCTTGTAGAAATTTCAAGGAACTTTTCCGTAGTACATCATTCTCAGTCAAGAACGGGGTAAAGAAGAGAGCGTATTGGAGATGAGAGTGGTCCTTATCCCTTCCCCCACTGGGTGTCGACTCTCTTAGTTCAGTGACGGTGTCGGGGGTGGAGTTGACCGAGATGTGTACCTACTAGAAACTTATGTTTAATAATGTTTTATGTGTACGGAGTGGCTGTCTTCAAAACGTTAAGAGTAAGAATAGACCTATTAAATTTCTCCGTTCTAAACGTAATCTAAAATTTCGGTTTTTAGTTACGTATTGCTGAATTATTAAGAATGGGTTGACTGAGTCGTGAGAAGACCTAGATCAGGGGTGACAGTGGACGTGTGATCGACAAAGGTGAGGTAAACCAACTAGACAAAGGGATGAAGAAAGAGACAAAGAGAAAGAGACGAGAGGACGACACGGACAGGAGGAGAGATGAAGAAGGGACGAAGGGTAAGGCGGAGAGAGACGGTAGATAGTGGAAGTTCAACGAAAGAGAGTTGGAGGGACCACTAGGAGTTAGAGGGACATAAAGACGGAAAGAAGAAGGTGGAGACGGGCGGGAAGGAGGGTTGAGAGACCGTGAGGGTTCACCGATACGAAGGAAAGTCGAGCGAAAAAAGAGTCGAGGAGGTTAGAGATCCTCAGGGGAAAGAGAGGGTCGTCCTATGACACCGAGACCAGGGTTGAGAACATAGGGGAAACGCGCGACAGACACATTTGACGGAGAGGTGACAGCGGGAGAAACCCTGGGGACTAAATGTCTGCGAGAGGGAACTTCCGATATCTTCTCCCGCCGTCTCCTACTCTACCAACCTATGGTGGGGACCTGAGTTGTCTGTGCCTAAACTCTTTTGAGACCCTCTATGTTCTGAACGTCTCAGCCTTTCTTGTTGGTGTGTAGGGATACCACGAGTGGAAATTGCGAGGCCTCTAGGACGAAAAGAGACTTAAAGAGAGGAAAGGGGTTAGCGAGGGAAGTTGCGACTAAGAAAGTACTTCGACAGAGAAAGTTCAAGGAGTGTTAGGAGAAGTGACGGTAGCGAACAGGGTGTACGATAAGAGTTAAAAGGTAAAGAGATCCTCAGTGACAGAGACGAAGAAGACTAGGGCGGAAGGCGGGTGGTAATTGTCCCATGCTCTGAATTATTCTTTCCGGGAGGGCGTTCTCCGTTTAAGGTCGCCCACCATAAACCCCGGCTTCTTGGTACCCGCAGTGCACCGACCAAGTCCAGTGGAGGGGGATGGTCCCTAGTCCCCTTTCCAGTGAGACTTCGCGTCTTCCTGTCCGGACTCCTCTGGACTCTTGTCTCCCCGACCTCCCCTCTCTCCAGAGTCTCGTCCCTCTCGAGAGGTCTTAGGGTCCTGGCCCCTCTCTTGCGTCGGAGAGGCCCTCGCCCCGCCGGTCGCTCCGGAGGTCCCGGGCTCCTCTCCGACTTCTTACACCTCGCTTATTTGGTGGAGCGGATTATCTTAACATACATCACGTCTTTCCTATCTCCCCAGTCACTCCAGTCATTGTCGAAATTCGGTCTTTTTCACGCTTTGCGTCCCAAAGTCACAAGGTTTTCGTCCTTGGCCGAAGTCACGCCTGAAATTTGGTTTTCCGTCCGTGGGGAAGCGGCGAATGCCTCTACAAGTTTAAACGACTCGTACCACCCCGCCCTCGCCCCTAATATCTCAGTCATGACATTCCAGTCCCGCTCCAGTCCTACTTTCCAAGTCCCGTTCCAGTCCTACTCTCCAGTCCCGTTCCAGTCCGTACAGCCCTGTACAGGGTCGTCTCCCGCGACGTCTGTTCGGGGCCTCTGCCGGGCCGTTGGTTCGGTTGGTTAGTCCTCGACTGTGCTTCGGGATCGGCAGGTTAGTCCTCGGAAACCTGTGGTTAGTGGCGACTCGGGCGCAAAAGAAGGAATATACCCTCGGGGGGTCTGCTATTTTGGGAAGGGGTGGGAGTGTCTGAGACGTCTGAGGGAAATGGGGTGTCTGAGGGAAATGGGGCGTCTGAGGGAAGCGAAGCGTCTGGGGGCGGAGCGAGGAAACGAAGGGGCGGGGGCCCTCAAGACGGGCTCTCGCTGGCGGGTTATTTTCCGGGACAAATTGCCAGGTATCCCCACCGAGGAAGAAGGGCGCCGCAAAGAATGTTCATGGTGGGAGTCTGGGCCCCATGTTTCTTTCCACTTACACTCTCCGTCCAAACTGAGGTTCCTGTCTTTGAGTGCGACGCGACCTTGGAGGTGAGCGGCGAGAGGCAAAGGCGCACACAGTGCCACGGCGTGTGCGTCTTTCTATCGACTTGCCGGACGTCCGTCCCGGACCGGCAGGACCTCATCCACCATGCCTCTTCGGACTGGTCGCCCTGGAAACCATACACTCCGCCTTGGGGGTACTCGTCTCCCCGCCTGGCAGAGCTTAACCGTCCTCCGCGTCGCGGCGTGCAACTCCTCCCCGCTGAACCGCGTCCGACCGTTTCGCAGGACCGCGTCGCCCGTCAAGTCAAGTCAAGTCATGTCAGAGAGTCAACACAGGCTGAGAAACGCTGGGGTACTTGGCGTCGTGCGGTCCGTTGGGACATATAGTGGTTGACGGCCTCAGGCGGGTTTGGGTACAGGTAAGTCAGTCAGTACGGTATGTTGGTAGAGTAGGAGCCTGCAGGGGAAGAGGAGGACGGGAGTTAGGGAGGGTCGTACTCAGAAAAGCTTACTCAGTCGAGAAGTGTGCTCCACCGGTTTCATGACCTCAAAGTCGAAGTTGTAGTAGTCAGGGCGGTTACTTGTGGGTCCTGACTAGATAAATCGTACCTGACCAACCTAGAGGAACGTCAGGTTTCCTGAGAGTTCTCAGAAGGGGTGGTGTCAAGTTTTTGTAGTTAAGAAACCACGAGTCGATAGAAATATCAAGTTGAGAGTGTAGGTATGTACTGGTGTCCTTTTTGGTATCCCAACTGACCTGCCTGGAAACAACCCTTTCTTTACAGAGACGAAAACTTATACGATAGATCCAACCAGTATTGAAAAGAAGGTTCTTCGTTCGCAGAAAAGAAATTACCGACGTTAGTGGTAGACGTCACTAAAACCTCGGGGGGTTTTATTTCAGTCGGTGACAAAGGTGACTAAGGGGTAGATAAACGGTACTTCATTATCCTATCCCACGGTACTAGAATCAAAAGACTTCCAACTCGTAATTCCGTTGAAAAAGGGAGAGGAGAAAGTGAAAGTAGTTCTCCGAAAAATCAAGGAGAAGTGAAAGACGGTATTCCCGCCACAGTAGACGTATAGACTCCTATAACTATAAATAGGGTCGTTAGAACTAAGGTCGAACACGAAGAAGGTCGGGTCGCAAAGAGTACTACATGAGACGTATATTTAATTTATTCGTCCCACTGTTATATGTCGGAGCTGCAGGAGGAAAAGGATAAACATTGGTGAGACAACAAGGTACTGGTCAAGATTGACAACGAAGGACTGGACGTATATCCAAAGAGTTTTCCGTCCAGTCCACCAGACCATAAGGGTAGAGAAAGTCTTAAAAGGTGTCAAATAACACTAGGTGTGTCAGTTTCCGAAACCGTATCAGTTATTTCGTCTTTATCTACAAAAAGACCTTGAGAGTATGAAAAAGGTACTAGGTCTCCTACAACCGTTAAACTAGAGACCAAGGAGACGGAAAAGATTTAGGTCGAACTTGTAGACCTTCAAGTGACAAGTCCATAACGACTTCGGACCGAACCTCTTAAAACTCGTAATGAAGTGATCGCACACTCTACTCACGTTGACACGCCATCAAACTAGTAAGAAACCGTAACGGAAAGAAACCCTAACCTTACTTTTGACTGGAAAAGGTCAGGACACCGGTGACGACTCAAAAGGTTTAAACGACCGTATAACTCACGTCGTGAAAGTGTCGTAGTAGAAAGTCCTCAACTTTCTCGAGTTGACCTTAAGGTAGTGGAGGTGATCGAAACAAGTGTCACTTCGAAAGACTCCGGTGTAACTGAAGTGTAAGGTCCTACAGACCCGGATCCACTCACTAGTGTGGTAACACTAATAGACGTAGCACTTCTAGAAAAAACATATCAAGAAGACACATAAGAACAGTGGAGAAGAATTGTAGAAGACGAAGACAATCCAGGTATGGTAAAGACAGGAAATAGCTCGGGTAGAAACGTACTTTACAAGGGAACCATAGAGATTACAAGAACTTCTCTAGAGATCAGAAAGGGTAAGACAACAAAAGGAGATAAAGAAACGTAACTAGCGACTTCTTCCAATAGAATAGAAAGGAACGATAAGAAACCTTGAGAGGTAAGTCTACGAATATAGAAAGGAAAATAGGAAACGAAAAACGAAAAGAAAAGTGTCGAGAAACATTTAAGAGGGGTCTGCCGGTAAAACGAAGAAACGTAAAAAAAGGGTACCCCTATCACAGCTAGGGACAGAGGACATGTTACAGTACTTGGAGGCAGCTATCAAGTAATCCGAGAGATAGTATAGATCAGGGAATTTACATAAAAAGTACAGTTGACATATCAGCATTCCCTAAACTAAATCCAGTATGGACTTACCAGATCTCCAAAAGGGATGAAAGAAGTTAAATTCATCCTTAAACCGTTATTACTCAAGTACTAGACTCGGTGTCAGTCGAGGGTCAGAACAAAAATGACTGACATATCTCGAACAGGTAGAAACCGACGTTTCTTATATTAGTCAGACTAAAGCCACAACCGGTAGACGACTACAGGTACACATCTCAGAAGAGAACACAACAACCTTCTTCCACAAACGATACTGGTCACGTAACAGAACCGTTTTGAGATAATCGGAAACAAGACGAAGTAAGGTATAAGGTTCCGGTTTAAACGGACAATGGAGTCCATAAAGAACTGAAGGATGAAAACGTAAGGTCAAGGGATATTACTTTTCCTGTAGAAAAAACCCACAATCAAGATTTTCCAGAACATCCAGAAGGATCTTGGTAAGTCGAAGTCGAAGAAGTCACAATGACCAACCCGTATCTGAACCTAATGACACTATAACTTACCAAACGGAACCTATGCTTGTCTCTAGTAAGACAGCAAAAACTCTAACGTAGGCTCATGACGTAAAACCTGAGAAAACAACTGGTACTACCGATGCGGTGAAGCAGATTCCCTAAGGGCGGGTGTCATCATCTATATTACCAGTAGACTCAATTTAAGTGGGTAGGGTCAGGTAAAATCAAGCGACTAAGGATTTTACGACTGCAAGTGAGAACTGTAGAAGATAAACTGATGAAGGTTAAACGGAACTAAGACCTGGACTGTAAAGTCCAAGGATACGTTATAACGAGAAATGTCGTAACCTGGAACGAAGATAGTGGTCAGTGTAGGTGTTGACCCATAACAAAAACGAAACCGAGGTAGGGAAGTAAGAAAGACCTCAAGGAAGAGGTGACTAGAGGTCATCGTATAACCCGTGGATGGCTGGACTCCTCAAGGAGAAAGTCATCGGATAGTAAAACGGAAAAGTATGACAAGTACCCAAGAGTTCCGTTCTTACGACTTCACCAAACGGTAAGGGAAGAGGTCCCCTGGTGTAAGACAGTCTGGAGAGGTGGTACTGGACGGGCAGGACCCACCGGGGTGTCCCGTACCGAATCAAAGTGACTCAATCTGTTCCGACACCAGGTACACTAATCTAACTGATCAAAAGACACTCATACCAAAGTCACACAGACGGGCGACTACGGGAGAGTGTTGTGGATGGTAAAATGAACTCAAAGAGAATGGAACCTGCACCCCATAGAGAAGTGCCGACGAGGTCGTTTCGCGTCGGTGACGAGGAATGGAACCTACTCCCCATAGAGGAGTGACGGCGGGGAGGACTGGAACTTACACCTCATCTAGGAGAGCCGGGAGGACACGGGTACGTCGGTGGTGAGGAACCTACACCCCAACGTCGACCGCCTCCTTTGACATTAAGTTATGAGATTTTTGACGATTTCCCCTGACGAAAGTCCCCTGACGAGGAACCTTTTTTTCAATGTTATCTTGATCTACCACATAATTTTTCGTTTGTTTAGTGCAACGGTTGTTTCGAGGGATATCTGTTTGATACCAAAAAGGTCATCAGTCGATCCCTACACTAAATTTTTCCCTAAACTCTCAACCAGGTATTTCTTCAGACTCGTCTCTTTTTGACTACGAAAACCTAACACCACGACCTCTAGTCAGAACTCTCAGGGAACCTCTCGTTCCTCTAGTTTCGTCAGTTAGACTTTCCTCTGGTTGGCACCTATAAGTAACCTTCCTGACTACGACTTCGACTCCGAGGTTATGAAACCGGTGTACTACGTTTATAACCTGAGTAACCTTTTCTGGAGCTCCGACCCTTTCTAACTTCCGTCCTCTTCTTACCTTACTATCTTCTACTGTGCCAATCGACCGTAGTGGTTGAGTTACCTGTAGTCAAACTCGTTTGAGTTCCTCTACCACTTTCTGTCCCTTCGGACCACACGACGTCAGGTGCTCCAACGTTACTCAGTCAGTGCTGACTCGTTGATTTGTCGTTGTTGTGCAGTGACTATCCCGTATCTGACCCTTAAACACCTCACACACAGACCAAAAAAGGGTCCGTTTGTCCCCTGGCTCACTCCCAGAATTCAGTCACTATTACTCCGTCCCACCGAAAACCGTCATTCGGAAAAGGACCTTCACTTCACCCTCTTAAAAAATTAGAAACGAGAAAAGGTATTAATGTCCTAGGCTTCATTCGAAGTTGAGACAGTAGTCCTCGGTATTATGGTTCTTTTCAGTCTCTTCTATTTATATGTACATGATCAATTTTTTGTCTTGGACTCCTTATAATTGCGTTATTATTATTTTGTTGTTGTTTCCGGACTCTTGAAGTCACATACATGGTATCTTACAGTCACTCCCCGGGACGCACAAGGAAACCCGACACAACACAGACCAGGACAGTGTAGAATCTCTGTAGTCACACACAACTTTCTGCAAGGAGACTTAGTTGTTCAGTCCCCAGACCCAACTTGGTCTTGGGTCTCCAATATGTCTACGGTTTTAGAACCGAGAGAGACGTGTTTACGGTCTGACTTTATGAACTTTATGTTTGTGTCTCAATACCTCCTCATTCTCACCGAAAGATATACACACTCCTATTTTCCCTTGTGAAATCCGGGGGAGAAACCACTTGTCCTTTTCCAATATAGTAGACGATCCCTATATACGATTCCTAGTTCCGTCATTGTCAGAACATAAGAACAAAGGAGACGTTTCAACATTTTCCTACCCCAACCACTGTTCTACTTCAAAACACGTCCCAGAATCCACCAGACCAGAGGATTAGTCACGTCACCATTTCTTACGTGGACGGTCATGTCCTCTGAACCCAAACTAAGGACCCAGCCCTTCTAGGGGATCTCCTTCTTTACCGTTGGGTAAAACACAGGTAACCCAGTGTTCTCAACCTTGTTAACTGGGCCACACTCGTAGGAAACTAAACGTTGACAAGACGGGAAACCTTGAGTGTCTTCCAGTACCTCCGACGTCAGGACTGATACGCTTTACCCTTGGTTTTTCCGGAGACACGGACCCTCGGGGTGTCCCGGGACGAGACGTCGGAGTTGTGCTCCTTTTTATAAAAGGTAAAACGGTAAAGAGACCACTAGTACCTTTTTTTGCAGAAACGTGTCGTGGGACCTATAATACACATACTAATCTGTCATTACTTGATAGTATGACTACATTGATTTAATAGGGGAGTAGAGGAGAAAATGGTCGACACGAGACCACTTCTTTGTCGACGACGCTTATTCGGAAAGAAGTAATTATTTCACTTTTTCGTCAGTCTACAAAAGACACGGGGCTCTTTCGTTCGACGCACACTTAACAGGTGCAAGGTGTACGTCTGTCATGTGTACCTACACCTATCTACACCACAATGGAATCTTGCCAAACCGGGTCTGAGGACCCCCTTTCAGAAGTACTTTAAGGTTCTCATTCACATGACTCCTAAATCGTGTATACTTCATCATTTGTGTTTGACTTGACTTAATAGGTTCTTTATGAGTTGTAACAACCCTTTTGTTTTAATTAGTGGTTTCACTTACCCGGACCTTTACTAGTATGACTCTTCCATTGTGCGTCCTTCCAGTCCCCAGGGGTTTACCTCCTATGTCCGACGTTCACGGTTACAAAAAGTAGAAAGAGATTCGTCGTCCTCCTCCTTTGTTTGACGTTCACAGTGCATCAAGGGGGAAAAGATAAGTTTTAAAATTAAAACATTTCCTCCAAAGAGAATTTTAAGACACAAAGATACTACTGTGGACCAAAGTGGACTTGAATTGAAAAGAGTTTGGAACTCGATTGGTTACGCAAAAAGAATACCTTTACAAAAATAATTCGATACAATTACTTGATACATAAATGGGATCTGAGAAGTTCAACCAAACGATTTCTCTGAGTCTTGGCTATTACCGAGTTGTTTAGTCATACAAAATGAGTATGTTAACAAGAGGATTAGATACGATTACTTTGATAAAAAAACGAACCTTTGGACGGAAAGAAGTTCTAAGTTCAGTTAGTAAAATACTAGGTCCTGTTGAGTGGAACACGGTTACAATAGAGTTTTACGTACAACCCCACTCCCCGGACCGCGGTTAGATACTCAAAACTCTGTAAAGGAAAGAGGTTAATCGTCGGACGATCATCGATATATTGTAAGGTGATTTCTGATCCTCCCCCCGTGAGAAAGACAGGGGAAGACTACAGATACAGTCTTTTAAACAGAGAAAATATGAAGTTATTTTGACATAATGTGTTTTCGAGACTCACTAGTTTGGAGTAGTAACCGGGGCCTGACTTAAGGAGAGGAGGCCTACGGTTCTTAGGGCCTCAGAAAGTACCGAGTCGTTGTTGGAAAGTTATGATTCACTTATTCAGTCTTTTCCCCTGCTGTCTCCTACTCTACCGACCTACCGTAGTGGCTGCGCTGCCTGTACTCAAACTCATCTGAAGCCCTCAACCACTACCTGTCCCTCCGGACCGCACGACACTAAGTACCTCAGTGTTTCTCAGCCTGTGTCGACTCGCTACCTTGACTTGACTTCAGTCTCTTTCTGTTTCTAATCTGTAGTGAATATAAACCTTAGACTTTTTTATATGGTTACTTGAGTAAATGTTTTGTCTTTGTAGGCTAACATATCGTATCCCTCGAGACGAGTTACAATACACCGTCGGACCTACCCTGTCCCCAAACCCCCTCTTACCTATGTACGTATACACACCGACTCAGGGAGTTGACAGTAAATAGGGTTAGGGAATTTTTTAGACTTAGGAGAACCCTGGGTCATCATAGGATGTGGGTATGTGTGGAGTGGGAGATCATATTTAGGTGGAGTGGGCGGACAGAAACGTGAAAATAATTTTAAACTTTCCTCGTCTCATCCAAGTGTTACAACACAATGATAGTCCGTGTCTCTTTTAACTTAGTCAATATAAAAATTTTAATAATAATAATAAATAACGGTGTATTTAATGTAAAGATGTAAAAAGAAGGACATACTTGACGGACTACCGTTAAATTCGTACTGACACGTGATTTTATAAACAGGGTTACCAATATAAACATTCCAAAGAGAGGTCATACTTAAGAGACTACTTAATGTTCCTAACTTAAATCTACTTTCCGGAAGGGTGTATGTAGTGTAAATGTGCCAAAGAGAGGTCATACTTGAGAGGCTACTTGATGTTCCGGACTTAAAGCTGATTTCCGGAAAGGTGTGTATAGTGTAAATATATTAAAGAGAGATCATACTTAAGAGGTTACTTGATGTTCGGAACGTAAATGTGATTTCCAGAACGGTGTATCTAATATAAATATACCAAAGAGAGGTCATACGGAAGAGGTTACTTAATGTTCATAACTGAAAGCTCATAGCGGTATCGGTGTATGAAGTGTACATATACCAAAGAGAGGTCATACTCCCCAGACTACTTGATATGTGGAACGAAAAACTGATTTCCGGAAAGGTGTGTGTAGTGTAAATATACCAAAGAGAGGCCATACATGAGAGACTACTTCATGTTCGGAAAGTGTTTGTGATTTCCGGAACGGTGTATGTAGTGTAAATATACCAAAGAGAAACCATACTTAAGAGACTACTTAATTTTTATAACTGAAAACTCATATCGGTGCCGGTGTATGGAGTGTACAAATAACAAAGAGAGGTCATACTTGAGAGACTACTTGATGTTCGGAACGTAAATGTGATTTCCGGAACGGTGTATCTAGTGTAAACATACCAAAGAGAAGCCACACTTAAGAGACTACTTAATTTTTATAACTGAAAACTCATATCATTGCCGGTGTATTAAGTGTACATATACCAAAGAGAGGTCATACTTGAGAGGCTAGTTGATGTTCGGAAAGTAAATGTGATTTCCGGACGGTGTATGTAGTGTAAATATACCAAAGAGAGACTATACTTGAGAGGTTACTTAAGGTTCAACACTGAAAGCTCATTTCGGTACCGGTGTACGAATACATATGCCAAAGAGAGGTCATACTTCCCAGACTACTTGACACACGGAGCGAAAAGCTGATTTCGGGAAAGGTGTGTCTAGTGTAAATGTACCAAAGAGAGGTCATACTTGAGCGGCTACTACAACTTCGACGCATACGACAAATTTCGTCACCGGTGTATGTAGTGTAAATATACCAAAAAGAGGTCATACTAAAGAGACTACTTGATATTCACAACTAAATAGTAATTTTCGGAATGTTGTATACAATGTAACTATGTGAAAAGAAGGACATACCTAAGAAACTACAGATCACTCAAGACGACGGCGACAACGACGATTCAACGAAGTCAGCACAGGCTGAGACACACTGGGGTATCTACCGTCGGGTAGTCCGAGACAGCAGGGACCCTAAGAGGTTCGTTCTTGTGACCTCACCCAACGGTAAAGGAAGAGGTTACGTACTTTCATTTTTCACTTTCACTTCAGTGACTCAGTACAGGTTAAGAGTCACTGGGGTACCTGACGTCGAATGGTCCGAGGAGACAGGTACCCTAAAAGGTCCGTTCTCATGACCTCACCCCACGGTAACGGAAGAGGCTCACTCAAGGCTCAGGACTTCTTTTCAATACAATGTAAGTAATGTTGACATAAAAAGAACACACGAAGGACCAGACCATGGTCAAGACTCCCTACATATTGTCGTAAGAGAACAAATACTCTTAACGGAAATGTCTGTGATGCTCAAGAGACTCCACCATTTGGAGTCCGCGATGACAACTATAAACGGTGTTGGACTGATGTAAGTCTTTGACAGGAAAGTCTAAGTTCATAGACGTTGACTAGGACTTTCGAACTAGGTACGGAAAGTTGTCCGAATAAAGGACGTAGTGAAGACGATAGTAGTAGACAAGATAGTCACTCTAAAAAAAATACCCTATATCTCCAAAGAGACAGTAGTAGACAGGTGTCTCTGAGTTTTAGTACGTATAAAAAAACATAGAAAGACTCCTTTATTGGAAGTTAAAGTACCGAAAACCGAGAAGTTTTGTGGTGAGAAACTTTTTAAAGAAGAAATGGTGACAGAGGAAAACGGACATTAAAGAACTAGTATACATAAACTCTGTGTAGATACTTTATATTTTTGGTATACGTAAGATAGTTAATGTTAAGTATTTATTTAGCAAAGTACGACTTATGTACCATTCCGTATAGGTACGGCATGTCTTAATGCGTAGAAAGGTTACTACTAGAATTTTTACAAACTTTGTGATTTGTTTATCTTGAGAAATTTTGAGTTTCTCATTAGTGTACATTAGGTTTAATGAAATCCCATCGGATCGAAGGTTCTATGTCAGTCTTGTATAATTAAAAAAGGTTTGAGTACAGTCAAGAATTTTTTTTCCCATAAAAGCGTGGTACTGAAGATTTGAGTAAGATGAACCATCATTTGTGTGACGACAGAGTATTAACTCCTCTTTTATACCGTATAACATGTGTGAAATCCGTATGAATATGTATACATTTACCATTCTTGTCTATCCCGATACATCCATTGAACCATCAATTCTTAATCGGACGTTTACGTCCTCTGTATCCTATCCCTCGAAGTTAGGGATCCACCCCCTCTAGGGGGCCTCCTCCTTTACCGTCGGTGGCTTGATAAAAACGGACTTTTTTTAAGGTACCTATTCCTCGAATCGTCCGATGACAGGTACTCTAGTGTTTCTCAGTCTGTCTTACTAGTTGACTTGTTCGTAAGTAATTGTCCGTTATGTGACGTTACCATTTATTAGGGTTTCTTCGTGAAATTGCTTATTACCTTTTGTATTTATCGTCCACTATTGACAAGTCCTTTAAGGGATTTTATTACCTTTTTTTTTTTTCCTTTTGAAAAGATTTATGGAGAATATTTAGCTAGTCATCTATCTGCATATCCGTAAAATACTGTAACTGTTCAACGAGGACAGTCAATGTAACACATTATGTATTTCTGGTAGTAGAAATTTATTGTTTTATAATTATTTACTTTGTAAGAGCTGAACTTCTTGTCAGTAAGCCATGTCGTTAAGGGATAAATATGTCATTTAAATTGATTGAGTCAAGTAACCAAGGTTCTATGCACAGTTCCTTGTTCTAAACCCCGGAGAGAAGACCGAGTCTCCATTTGTTAAGTGGACCATTAATTACGTGTTCTCAAGGTAAGGAGTAGGCCCTTCAAGGGAGTATGGAACCCTCGTTGATTCGAACATCCGGTGTTGAGGTACAAGGTCTCAAACCCTCAGTGTTGATGACACGTGTCCGTATCTCGGTTGTGTGATATTGTTCTCTTCCGTACTCTTACTCTTCAGACACGTGACATTCATCTCTCATAGGGAACGGACGGTGTTCACCACTTTTCGGGGACTTCGTTGTTTCTGGGTCACGTTGGTTTTTCTTTTTTGTAAAATTTTTACATTACATAACCATACTTCTTTTGGTTATAATAAACTTTTGAATAATTGGTCTAAGTTTCTGTTGAGAGTATTTTTACTTTTCATTTTATTTTTGTATGTTCTACATTTCATTTGTTTCTCTACAGTGTTATTCGTTCTGTCCTTCATTTATATACGAAATTCGTTTTCATTAGAAACTCCGTTTAAGGGACCACCAGGTCAACAATCCTGATACGTGTATGTGACCTCCCTCGTGTCTAAGGTAGGTCCTTGCCCCTTGATTGTATGTTGGACGGTGTTCCGTGTCGTTTTTTGGGGTTTTTTGTCATTGAAGACTGGAAAAGACATTTTGTCCGTTGTAAGATACGGTGCATTGTCGTGATCAATAGAGTTAAAATGTTTATTTCCATCACCTAAGTGTCCCAAGGACGTGTGTTGAGGTCCCTTGTACTTTCATTGACTCGTTTTCGTCCTGACTTTGGCTCTGAATGTCTAAGTATGTACGAGACTTGGTAGTCCCGGGAGAACCCGTCTTGTCTCCTGTTTTTCAATGTTAGTTGAGGTCCTCCCATTTTTCCTTTGAAATCTAGTCTGTGTTCTTGACCGGACACATTAACACAATGAGTCGGTAGGAAGAACCTTTAGCAAAGGTTCCGTTTTTGTTCTATAGTTAAGTCCAGGACAGATTCTCTCCTGGAGTAAGTTATAGGTGACAGGAATGTCCAAAGGACTCAATGTTAGTGTCTTCTAGGTTTGGTGTAAGGACAATGTGTGTGGGGACTTCGTACACCGTTTTCATCATTGTTCTTGTCGACTCCCGAGACTTGTCTTTCTGTCCAACTTCCGTCGAGACACATCCTAGACTCTGTGGTTTGCGTTAGCTTCTCGACGGTCAGAAGGGGAAGAAGGTCACTCCAGAGGGTTCACGTCGTTTGTCCTTCTCTTGGTCCGACCCAGACTTTATTAGAGACCTCCACAGTCGTGACAAGATGTACCTGGTTTTTCGTCCGTAGGTCACTTTAGGTCGTGTCTTCCCCCTGTTTCTCTTTTATCTAGGGAAACTTTGTGGAGTAGTGTACGAAGGGTATCAGCTCGTTGTTGTGACTGTCCTCAGTTTACTGTCTAACAATGTCTAGTATATCTGAAACGGAAAACCCTGGAGAAAAGAACCTCCAGGTGAAACGTATTTTTGAGAAAAAAAGGGGATTAATTCAGTAAAAGAAGTAAATCTTTGTTGGTGGACATTCAGTCTGAATGAAAGAAAGAGGGATTATTTTACATTAAAAGACCATCCTCTGATTACCCGAGGTACAATTTACAGAACTTACACAGTAGAAGGGGAAACGTAAGGGACTCTATTTTCTATGTACCCGAGGTCAACTCCTTAAATGTGGGTTGTTTTTGTCCCATTTATGTGTCAGTAAGAGATTAGAGTCCCTTATTAATACCGTTCCTGTTTCTTTCCCTTTTTGGGACAAACAATTCCCTCTGTGATGTGTACGGGTCTTTCCGACGAAACTTCAGTTTTGAGTGTCCTATTAAGGTCCGGTATTACTCAGGACGAGAAGGGTCTTCGGAAATGAAACTCTAGGTTGAACCGATTCCACACGTACGTATGAGGTCCCTCCCAGGACTCTGTTTAATCGGTCCCGTTTATTTGTTCCACTAACCGGACTCCCTTCTACTTCTGGGCCTTTTGGCGGGGAGACATGTCTTAAATGTGAAGGGTTACCGCAGAGAGAGAGAGAGAGAGACTCCAACGGGTACACGGAACGGTGTACATGAAAAGGAAAGTCATTTGAAACAGGAAATGAGAAATAGTAGACGGAGTAGTAGACTTAAACAAGAGCTGATCCGTCCGGTCTGATCCCTGGAATCGGGATTTACAACCGAGGACACCAGGTCTCCAATCCTCAGAGCTAGACCCTTTAATTCTTGAACGAAGGTCGAAGCCGAGTGAGGGTAAGTGACGATACTCGTAGGGTTTAGTTACAGTAACGAGTACGGAAAACAATGATTTTTGTGTCTAGAATGAAAGGAATTTGTTGGTACTTGACAGGAAATATAATCGTAAAACATCTTACCACTGGTATTTAAGGGCCCTCGGTAGTACTCCTTGGAGCGGGTACCGTTTGCAGTACTCCTTCCTCCGAACCGTATACGTTACCACCTTAGTTCGGAGTCCTCAGGGGGACCTTTAAGAACTCGTAGATGAGGGTTTTGGTCTCAGACGGACGAAATGACACAATACGAAAGGTGGATGAGAAGACTGTAATTGTCCCCCGACAGGGGGGTGGTAGAAAAAGACCTTTTTCAATTAAATCTCGAAAATCTATTATTCAGAGGACCCGTATTATTCTCATAAAGCTAGGTTTTTGGGGAGACTACCGAAAGATCGGACGGACGGTCTGAGAATGTCGACACGTACACTAACAAACGTCGGAGGGCTGGCACTCTCCGTGTCCTTCGAACTTTATAGGATCCTTACATCCCCGAAGGCTCCTTAGTTTTAGTAATCTTATCCTGACTAATTCCCAAAGTAAACAACTCGGTTATGAACAACGGTTCAAAAGTATAGAAAATAAACATCTATATCAACCATATATCTTTTTTGTCCATCATCGGGACTATAATTGTTGTAATCTAGAAACTGAATCATGAAAGAAACAATATTGGGTGACGTGGAAACAAGATGTCCTTACATTGAAATAAATCATGAAACTCCCACTACGTCTAATTTCCTTTTTTTTTTGAAGTTCCCTTTTTCACAAAAGACTAACTATTTGTAAATAGATCCTTCTCTCTGTATTTTTACAATTGTCTGGAGAACCGGTCTTCTATTACATTTGGTGGACTCTTGAAAACATATGCCCTTCCGTACGTTTTTCTTTCGGACCAGAGATATTCCCAGTCCTGACGACGGGGACGTATTGAGACGTATAAGGTAACAAAGAAATACATATTGAACCCCATATATTCGACGAAAACTTTTTTTTCAGAACCCAGACCGTGGCTATAAACCGAGGGGGTACAGTAAGAAAAGAGGGAAAAGACCGACTTAAGTGTAGACCTCGTACCTCCAAGTGGCACATATGAATAAACGGGACCGAAGATTCTGGGTGCACTCTCCCTTGGGTTCCGTCCCGTAGGAGACGATAAGTTCGTCCGCGGCCACCGGTTGTATCTGCC
Organism: Capra ibex; assembly: GCA_006410555.1. Lineage (NCBI taxonomy): Eukaryota > Metazoa > Chordata > Mammalia > Artiodactyla > Bovidae > Capra > Capra ibex. The sequence goes on along the minus strand of SJYO01043305.1, from coordinate 20,115 downwards.
ACGTTCAAGGAACAGAACCTTGAAATAACCAAAAGGTGCATTTGGTTCAAGTCAAGTCAAGTCAAGTCAGCAAGTCAGCACAGGTTGAGAAACGCTGGGGTACTTAACGTCGTGCGGTCCGGAGGGACAGGTAGTAGTTGAGAGTCTCAAGTGAGTCTGAACGCAAGTAGCTCAGTCACTACCCTAGGTCGGGAGAGTAGGAGACAGTAGGGGAAGAAGAGGACGGGGGTTAGGGAGGGTCGTAGTCGCAGAAAAGGTTACTCAGTTGAGAAGTGTACTCCACCGGTTTCTTGACCTCAAAGTCGAAATCGTAGTAAGGAAGGTTTCTTTAGGGTCCCGGCTAGAGGAAGTCTTACCTGACCAACCTAGAGGAACGTCAAGTTTCCTGGGAGTTCTCAGAAGAGGTTGTGGTGTCAAGTTTTCGTAGTTAAGAAACCGCGAGTGGGAAGAAGTGTCAGGTTGAGAGTGTAGGTATGTACTGGTGTCCTTTTTGGTATCGGAACTGATCTACCGGAATCAACCGTTTCATTACAGAGACGAAAACTTATACGATAGATCCAACCAGTATTGAAAAGAAAGTTCCTCATTCACAGAAAATTAAAGTACCGAAGTCAGTGGTAGACGTCACTAAAACCTCGGACTTTTTTATTTCAGACTGGGACAAAGGTGACAAAGGGATAGATAAAGGGTACTTCACTACCCTGGTCTACGGTCTAGAAACAAAAAACTTACAACTCGAAATTCGGTTGAAAAAGGGAGAGTAGAAAGTGAAAGTAGTTCTCCGAAAAATCAAGGAGAAGTGAAAGACGGTATTCCCACCACAGTAGACGTATAGACTCCTATAACTATAAATAGGGTCGTTAGAACTAAGGTCGAACACGAAGAAGGTCAGATCGCAAAGAGTACTACATGAGACGTATCTTCAATTTATTCGTCCCACTGTTATATGTCGGAACTACAGGAGGAAAAGGATAAACCTTGGTGAGACAACAAAGTACTGGTCAAGATTGACAACGAAGGACTGGACATATGTCTAAAGAGTTCTCCGTCCAGGCCACCAGACCATAAGGGTAGAGAACTTCTTAAAAGGTGTCAAATAACACTAGGTGTGTCAGTTTCCGAAACCGTATCAGTCATTTCGTCTTTATCTACAAAAAGACCTTGAGAGAACGAAAAAGGTACTAGGTCTCCTACAACCGTTAAACTAGAGACCAAGGAGACGGAAAAGATTTTGGTCGAATTGTAGTCCTTCAAGTGCCAAGTGTATAACGACTTCGGACCGAACCTCTTAAAACTCGTAATGAAATGATCGTACACTTTACTCACGTTAACACGTCATCGAACTCGGAGAAAAGAGGTGATTAAAAGGATGATATGATAAGAAAGGAATAGAGAGAAATATAAAGATTTATTTATTCAAAAAGGAACGGCTGAGGTAGGGGCGAAGCTCAAGGGACCTAGGTGGCCCCGACCCTGGGGCCGTTCACCGCGGACCTTGTCCGATAAGCTTCCATCCAGAGAGCCTTGTTAAAGAGGGGGGCCTCGTGAGAGACAACGAGGGGGACCTCACTAAAGTTAGTGAGGGTGACCTCATTAAAGACAATGAGGGGGTCACAACTCACAAGTCCTACCTATCTTAGGGTGAATCCCAAGACGTCTTGGGGGGACATTCTATCTGTCCCACTCTTCCTCACCCTTCACAAAATTCCCAACTTTCTTTGGCTGAAAATGCCCAACTTTTCTTTTGAGGGGAACGGTTTCCATTTTTGGAACTGTTCCGTCTGAAAATACCCAACTTTTCTTTGGGGGGAACCGCTTCCATCTTTGGAACTGTTCCGTCTGAAGAGATATTCTGAATTAAAAGACTGTACCCATTGTTAATCAGTTTTCTTACTATCGAGGACTATCTTCATTAGAACATTAATTAATCCTCCTTAATTCTCCTTAATTTCAATTCTTTCGGTTATAAGTTAAGGAAAAATGTAAACATATTCTTGTTACGGGAACAAAAAGACTTCTCCCATGACAATTAAATCTATGAACCCACTTCCATCCTTTTGTCGATTTTTGAATGATATAAAACGTACAGGGACATTTACGAAAACGAAACACCTTATATTAATCTTTACAAGACCTGGGGGTAGTACTCCGACAATCTATCTGATACCCTCTCCGATATCGCCACCTACCATCACCCAGAAGTGGAAGACGGGTTTAGTATAAAAGACGGTAACTGTTGCTTTTCCTCCCTCTGACGAGATGGAGAACTCCTTTCTCTCCTGAATATCCTGCGACGCCGACCCGAGGGACCGCTCGGGGGAGGGGGAGATGTGTTTGGAAATTTTTACATAGGTGGTGAAAGGCTAAATTCCGATATTGGTGGTGAAGGGGAACGTGGAAGGTCCTGGATCCTTAAGGGGTTAAATGTATGTTTCGAAGGGTCTTGTAATGGATTCCAACTTTTTTCTATCCCTGTTACAAAAAATTTGTTTCCTCGAAAATTTTTTCTCGGACGAGGAACGTCTTTTGGGGAACCCCTCCCGGAGTGGGTTTGTTTTTCTTTTTTTTCTCTCTCGCTTTTTCTTTTTCCTTTATTTTTATTAAAAGGACGATCTGTCTCTGTTGTTCGGTACGGTTAGTTGGGGTCCATCGACTCCTGATCTGGAGTCAAGGTGGTGACGTTGTTATAATTGGGGACTACACGGCCAATGAGGCTAAGTTTGCCCTCACCGACCGGGGGACGGACTCCTGTAGGACCTGAACACGATCCGGTATCGAGCGAAAGAAAGATTCCTTAAAGTGATCACGGACCACAGGTTGTTGTGTTCTCTTCTGATGTGTACCTGTAGTGGTCTACCAGTTGTGGCTTTAGTCTAACTAATATAAGAAACGTCGGTTTCTACCTCTTCGACATATGTCAGTTGTTTTTGTTTTGTTCCTCGACTGACACCGAGTCTAGTACTTGAGGAATAATGGTTTAAGTATGAGTTTAACTTCTTTCATCCCTTTTAGTGATCTGGTAAGTACATACTGGATTTAGTTTAGGGAATACTAATATGTTACCTTCACTCTTTATCTAAATTCCCGGATCTAGACTATCTGTCTCACGGACTACTTGATACCTTACTCCAAACACTGTAACATGTCCTCTGTCCCTAGTTCTGGTAGGGGTACCTTTCCTTTACGTTTTTTCGTTTTACCGACAGACTCCTCCGGAATGTTTATCAACACTTTTCTTCTCTTCGCTTTTCGTTTCCTCTTTTCCTTTCTATCTTCGTAGACTTACGTCTTAAGGTTTCTTATCGTTCTTCTCTATTCTTTCGGTTTGAGTCGCTAGTTACGTTTCTTTATCTCCTTTTCTTGTCTTACCCTCTCTGATCTCTAGAGAAGTTTTTTTAATCTCTATGGTTCTCTTGTAAAGTACGTTCCTACCCGAGCTATTTCCTGTCTTTACCAGACCTGGATTGTCTTCGTCTTCTATAATTCTTCTCCACCGTTCTTATGTGTCTTGACATGTTTTTTCTAGAAGTACTAGACCTATTAGTGCTACCACACTAGTGAGTAGATGTCGGTCTGTAGAACCTTACACTTTAGTTCACCCGGAATCTTTCGTAGTGATGCTTGTTTCGATCACCTCCACTACCGTAAGGTCAACTCGATAAAGTTGAGGACTTTCTAGTACGACACTTTCACGACGTGAGTTATACGGTCGTTTAAACCTTTTGAGTCGTCACCGGTGTCCTGACCCTTTACAGTCAAAAGTAAGGTTAGGGTTTCTTTCCGTTACGGTTTCTTACTAGTTTGATGACGTGTTAACGTGAGTAAAGTGTGCGATCACTTCATTACGAGTTTTAAGAGGTTCGGTCCGAAATCGTTATGTACTTGGCACTTGAAGGTCTACAAGTTCGACCACAATCTTTTCCGTCTTCTTGGTCTCTAGTTTAACGGTTGTAGGAGACCTAGTACCTTTTATGTTCTCTCAAGGTCTATTTGTAGATAAAGACGAAATAACTGATACGGTTTCGGAAACTGACACATCTAGTTTTAGTTGACACCTTTTAAGACTTTCTCTACCCTTTTCGTCTGGTGGACTGGACGGAGAACTCTTTAGACATATGTCCAGTCCTCCGTTGTCAATCTTGACCTGTACCTTGTTGTCTCACCAAGGTTTATCCTTTTCCTCCTGTAGTTCCGACATATAACAGTGAGACGAATAAATTGAATATACGTCTCATGTAGTACTCTTTGCGATCTGACCTTCTTAGTGTTCGACCTTAGTTCTAACGGTCCTCTTTATAGTTAGTGGAGTCTAAATGTCTGCTGTGTTGGGAATGCCGTCTTTCACTTCTCCTTGACTTTTCGGAGAACTACTTTCACTTTCTCCTCTCACTTTTTCAACCGAATTAGAGTTGTAAGTCTTTTGCTTCTAGTACCGTAGACCAGGTAGTGAAGAACCCTTTATCTACCCCTTTGTCCCAGTCTGAAATAAAAAAGTCCGAGGTTTTAGTGACGTCTACCACTGACTTCGGTACTTCAATTTTCCGCGAATGAGGAACCTTCTTTTCAATACTGGTTGGATCTATCGTATAAGTTTTCGTCTCTGTAATGAAACGACTGATTCCGGCAGATCAGTTCCGATACCAAAAAGGACACCAGTACATACCTACACTCTCAACCTGACACTTCTTCCGACTCACGGCTTCTTAACTACGAAAACTTAACACCACAACCTCTTCTGAGAACTCTCTGGAAACTTGACGTTCCTCTAGGTTGGTCAGGTAAGACTTCCTCTAGCCGGGACCCTAAAGAAACCTTCCTTACTACGATTTCGACTTTGAGGTCATGAAACCGGTGGAGTACGCTTCTCAACTGAGTAACCTTTTCTGACACTACGACCCTCCCTAACCTCAGTCCTCTTCTTCCCCTGCTGTCTCCTACTCTACCGACCTAGGGTAGTGACTGAGTTACCTACACTCAGACTCACTTGAGGCCCTCAACCACTACCTGTCCCTCCGGACCGTACGACGCTAAGTGCGACAGTGTTTCTCAGCCTGTACTGACTCGATGACTTGACTTGACTTGACTTGACCATATAATCTAAGACTTATAAGATCTCTTTAATTTCAAAACTATAGCGGTTGATGATTTTCACACGTTTAATCATTCCAGTTCCTTATTGTATCGAAAACGAAAATGGAATAATCGTCTGTTCTTTTGGGTATTGAAGAGTTCGATCCCCAAGGTCTTTAAACCTAGATCACTAGATCGAAAAACCCACGTTCTTTAATGGTGAAGATCCTGAGGTGAAAGTGAAAAATGAAAGTACGTAACCTCTTCCTTATCCGTTGGGTGAGGTCATTAGAACGGACCTCTTAGGGTCCCTACCCCCTCGGACCACCTGAAGGCAGGTACCCCAGCGTGTCTCAGCCTGTGTTGACTTCACTGAATCTTCGTCGTCGTCGTCCGGAAATTTTCTAGGAAATTAAGTTCCTTTATTTTACAGTTCCGACAATCTGTGATCTCGTCTGCAGAGAATGTAACGACCCTTTCTGACCGGGTCGAGGACCGGTTGTGTATGATGAGATTTACTCAACCACCCTAATCTCTTTCACCATACGTCTCACCCCCACGACGTCTCTTTTTACACTCCCTCTTAAATCTTGGAACCTCTTATCACTCAAGGCACAACGACCTCCATAAGTTCGTTTCTAATCTACCAACGAACAGTAGATTTTTCGATATCTGATATAAATCCAATTCCTTCCTATTGACCTCTTTGAATATTTCAACAACACGTTGTCGAGAAATGAACGAAGAGTATAAATCCAGACGGTTTTCAAAACTTTTGACTATTACGGGGAAACTTCGACGTCTCTCTAACAAATGATTGAAATTTACTAAAGGTTTTTAATAATTCCCTATAATTAACCTATGCGGGTGTAAATTTTGACTGATGACTCTAAATTTCGGAAAACAAACTAACGAATTTTTTGTTAGGATTAGGGTCAAGATTCTCTTTCAACTGATACTCTGTCTCAACCGAGAACAATTTCACCTACTCCGAAATCTACTAGTCAATTAATCTTAATTATAATGGTTTTCTACTCTAATTTAATAAGAACGGTGTTTTGTATGTGGATGTCCTACGAACACTGGTCTTCCGGGCAAACAAGGTAGATGGTCACTGGTTTTCTTTTTGTCAAAATAGAATAGGGTCGAACCACCGTGTTAATTAATATTTTCCTTCTTTTTCTTCACACCTTGAAAAACCTTTTCTTCATGGTTTATATCATTAAGGTAAGTTATTCCTAGTTGACGTTCAGAAAATGTTTTATCACTCCTAACCGTTCAACGGGACTATCTAAAGTCCCCAGTTTAAAACAAAGTAAACGGGAGTTCGGGGGATGACGTAAAAAACTTTTGTGTAGGTCATTAAAAAGGCTTTTCAAAAAGATAAGTCGGAAACTTTCCCCGATACTGAGCCGGAGACCACTTCACTTTTCTAGGGGAATGTCCTCTCACCTTTCCCGGTCGATATGACGATTGAACACCCTCTCCCACACGAACATAAAACAGGGTCCCACGACGTAACGGTTAAACCTATGGCCTGTCTGACTAAGTGGTACAGCGTCAGGGAGTCCGTGGACCAAGGAGGTGACGGTGCTAATGTTTTTTCTCTTTCCCGTGAGGAGACGGGGACGGAGGCAGCAGATGGACTTTTCAGGTCGTCTCCTCTAGGGCCTTCTTGGTTGGATTAGAATCCTTTAAGACGAAATTATTGTTGTTAATGATAATGACAATGACAATAACAATCAATGATAATAACAATGACAATGACACCGTCGTTATAGTAACTGAGTTGTTCAGGTATGTGGGGTTATACAACTTTTTAGTATAAAATCCACAAACCTTATCAAATATAAAGCCCTTTGAAGTATTAGTCTATGTCTGGTACCTTGTGAAGACTAATCTAAAATGACGACGTCCTCGTCGGTTAATGAAAAAGGTATGTAAGAGATTGAAGTAAAGACCTTTCTTATAAGACAGATGACAAAAATCAATACAACGACACCCACGAGATTAGAACAAGGAGTATTAGTAAGGAGGAACATAACAGTCCTAGGAAACCCTCTCGTAAGTCTTCGAGTACTGACTCGATGTAGACCGACAAAATTCTTTATTTTCTCCCCCTCTACGGTCCTCGGTCGTACTCCTTGGGACGGGTACCGTTTCCAGTACTCCGTCCTCCGAGCCGTATGCGTTACCGCCCTAGCTCGGAGTCCCCAGGGGGACCTTTAAGATCTCGTAGATAGGGGTTTTGGTCTCAGACGGACGAAATGACACAATACGAAAGGTGGACGAGAAGACTGTAATTGTCCCTCGACAGGGGAGTGGTGGAAAAAGACCTTTTTCAATTAAATCTCGAAAATCTATTTTTCAGAGGACCCGTATTATTCTCAGAAAGTTAGGTTTTTGGGGAGACTACCGAAAGATCGGACGGACGGTCTGAGAATGTCGACACGTACACTAACAAACGTCGGAGGGCTGGCACTCTCCGTGTCCTTCGAATTTTATAGGATCCTTACATCCCCGAAGGCTCCTCAGTTTTAGTAATCTTATCCTGACTAATTCCCAAAGTAAACAACTCGGTTATGAACAACGGTTCAAAAGTATAGAAAATAAACATCTATATCAACCATACATCTTTTTTGTCCATCATCGGGACTATAATTGTTGTAATCTAGAAACTGAATTCATGAAAGAAACAATATTGGGTGACGTGGAAACAAGATGTCCTTACATTGAAATAAATCATGAAACTCCCACTACGTCTAATTTCCCTTTTTTTTTGAAGTTCCCTTTTTAACAAAAGACCAACTATCTGTAAATAGATCCTTCTCTCTGTATTTTTACAATTGTCCGGAGAACCGGTCTTCTATTACATTTGGTGGCCTCTGGAAAACATATGCCCTTCCATACGTTTTTCTTTCGGACCAGAGTTATTCCCAGTCCTGACGACGGGGACGTATTGAGACGTATAAGGTAACAAAGAAATACATATTGAACCCCATACATTCGACGAAAACTTTTTTTTCAGAACCCAGACCGTGGTTACAAACCGAGGGGGTACAGCAAGAAAAGAGGGAAAAGACCGACTTAAGGGGGGACCTAGTACCTCCGAGTGGTACAGATGAATAAACCGAACCGAAGATTCTGGGTACGCTCTCCCCCAGGTTCCACCCCGTGGGAGGCGATAAGTTTACCCGTGTCCACCGGATGCATCTATCACGTTCAAGGAACTGAACCTGAAATAACCAAAGGGTGCATTTGGTTCATTAAGTCGGAGAAAAGAGGTGACTAAAAGGATGATGTGATAAGAAACGATTAGAGAGAAATATAAAGATTTATTGACAAAAAGGAGCGGCTGAGGTAGAGGCGAGTTTAAGGGACCTAGGTGGTCTTGACCTGAGACCTTTATTTATAGTCACTATTGAAGATTTTTGTAAACGAAAGAATACCTCTTGAAGTGTCCCATCGTCTTTTGTATAATTATTAGGTTTTTGAGAAATCAAAGAGATACTGTCCTTTAATAGTCATTAGTCACGTATACACACACGATTCAGTGAAGTCAGTACATGTTGAAAACGTTTGGGTACCTGACATCGGACGGTAGAGGAGGTACCCTAAGAGGTCCGTTTTTATGACATCACCCAACGACAAATGAAGAGGTCCCTACAAAGGTTACGTCCCTAACTTGAGAGTCATTAGTCACATTATGTTACTTTCGTAATGTGTCAAACTACTGAGTTGAGTACAGAATGAATCTACTCGTTTGTTTGTAAAAAATGATCTATAAATTACCACTCATAAAGGGTCAAGTACACGTAGACTTTAAGTAAATCCAATTAAAGAACATTGACAAACTAAACATTCACGAATCAAAAAGAAAAAATTTCGGTTGACTGAATCTAGAGTGAATGTTTCATTGGAGTCGTTATAATAGGTTTTTGTTTCTGTGTGTCACACTGTACGTATTTAGGTCTGTGTGTCTACCTGTCTGTCTCTGGTATCAAAAGACGAACTCTAAATTTTACAGAGGAACTGGAAAAAGAAAGGGAAACCAAACTTTAAGATTAAACGGGTTCCAACTCCGGAGTCCGTTTCACCCAATACATACAGTTCCTGAACCATTTCCAACGGACGACACGATTCGACGAACTCGGAGGGGACTGATAGACACTAGGGTACCTGACATAGGACGGTCCGACGAGAAAGGTACCCTGAGAGGTCCGTTCTTGTGAGCCACCCAACGATAAGGGTGGAGGTCCCGTAGAAGGATTGGGTCCCTAGTTTAGGTGGAAGGTGTGAACGTCCGTCCAAGACATGTTAATCTCAGTAGACCCTACGGGACCATTTCCAATTGAAGTTCGAAAAAAGATCCGATCTACAGAGTTGCCCAATCAACGAAAATTGAGGTATACGTTTTTCTTGGCCAACACGTGAAAGTTTCTCTTTTTTTTAGTAAAATTCGTCAAAAGAGGTCTCAGATCTCTTTTCGTGTCAATAGGATACAGTTTTTTGAATCGAAAGGAAAGGTATCAGTATCAAAACATCGATTTTATGTCTAGTTTATCACGAGTTTAACTGTCACTTTTATTGTCGTCTACCCCACTATTTTTAGAACCTAACAGGGAGACCCCTCTACCCCCAGAACCTAACAAGTCTTCTTTGACTTCCCCTTTTCTTTGAAGGATCTCACCCCCCGTCCTCATCCCCTTCGACCCGAGTAGGAGGGGACTCTCTATCCTCTTCAATCTTCCCCTGGTCGACTACCTCTCCCTCTGTCTCCCCAACCCTCCCCAAATTCCTGTGTTGTCCTGTTTCTTACCTCTCTCTTACCCGTCACCCCCTGTGATGACCTCGACACCCGGTCGAGTTATCTTTCGACTGAAATTTTCACTCCTAAACTAGTCGGTTTTCTATTAAAACTGTAACATTATACCTGTTTGTAGGAGTGATTAGTGTATAAATAAAAACGTCATTGAAGAGATTCTGTCAAAATTCAAACGAAATACATGGAGTACCATCCTCTCTCCTCTTAGGTCGGAGAGTAGACCGTCCCTTCTCAGAATAGGAAAGAGTTCCCCGTTCTCGGTGGTTGTAAGTCATTGAAGATTCCCAAGTCGGGACAAATTAAATGCCAAGGTGAAGAGAGTGTAAGGTCTCTTCTACAGGGTACATAATCGATTACTCATTATTCCACTTAAAAGGGTAGACCTTTATTTTTGCAGTATTTGGAATTAGAGAACGAAGAATTTCTCACCACAAAACAGAGTGTTTACGACGAGTGTCACGGTCAAGTACGGAACGGTTTTCAAAAGTGAAAACAGAGTCCAAGGTTCCGAAACAATTGTCCGGTGATTAAGATATGTTTATTCATAAGGTTACAAATAATCTCTTAATAGATCGACTGAAAGTTTTACGCTTCATTAGGTTGGTCAGACAGGATTTCTTATAGTCGGGACCTACAAGTAACCTTCCTGACTACAATCGAAACAGATTGAGTTACTTTGATTCGGTACGGTATACCCCGGTGGGTTCTGCCCGCCCAGTACCACCTTACACCAGGGGACCTCTTCCCTTACCGTTTGGTGAAGTCATAAGAACGGAAGTCTTAGGGTACTTGTCATACCTTTCCGTTTTACTATCCGATGACTTTCTCCTTGAGGGGTCCAGCCATCCACGGGTTATACGATGACCTCTAGTCACCTCTTTATTGAGGTCTTTCTTACTTCCCTACCTCGGTTTCGTTTTTGTTATGGGTCAACACCTACACTGACCACTATCTTCGTCATTTCTAGGACATTTCTCGTCATAACGTGTCCTTGGACCTTACAATCCAGGTGCTTAGTTCCGTTTGACCTTCACCAGTTTGTCCTCTGTCGTTCCCACTTGCAACTGTAACATCCTCAGTCACTTGATTTTACCTGGTCTTACCCACTTAAATTGAGTCTACTGGTAATATAGATGATGACACCCGTCCTTAGGAAATCTGCTTTACCTCATCGGTAGTACCAGTTGTTTCCTCAGGTTTTATGTCATGAACCTATTTATAGTTTGTGCTGTCTTACTAGAGACAGGGTTGGTCATTGCGACTTCTTCTACTTCAACTTGTCGAGATACTTCTGGATGTTGTGGAAAATCTTGATTGTGGAATTTTTCTACAAGAAAAGTAATATCCCCTGACCTTACGTTTTCATCCTTCAGTTCTTTGTGGACCCCATTGTCCGTTTAAACCGGAACCTCATGTCTTACTTCGTCCTGTTTCCGATTGTCTCAAAACGGTTCTGTTACGTGACCAGTATCGTTTGTGGGAGAAGGTTGTTGTGTTCTCTTCTGAGATGTGTACCTGTAGTAGTCTACCAGTTGTGGCTTTAGTCTAACTAATATAATAAACGTCGGTTTCTACCTGTTCGAGATATGTCAGTCGTTTTTGTTCTGACCCTCGACTGACACCGAGTCTTGTACTTGAGGAATAACGGTTTAACTTTGAATTTAACTTCTTTCATCCCTTTTGGAGATCTGGTAAGTCCATACTGGATTTAGTTTAGGGAATACTGATATCTCACCTTCACCCTTTATCTAAATTCCCTGATCTAGACTATCTATCTCACAGACTACTTGATACCTTCCTTCAAACTCTATAACATGTCCTCTGTCCCCAGTTCTGGTAGGGGTATCTTTTCTTAACGTTTTTTCGTTTAAACGACAGACCCCTTCGGAATGTTTATCGACACTTTTCTTCTTCTCGAAGTTCGGTTTCCTCTTTCTTTTTCTATATTCGTAGACTTACCTCTCAAGGTTTGTTGTCGTTCCTCTCTATTCTATTGGAAGAAGTGGCTAGTTACGTTTCTTTATCTCCTTTTCTTGTGTTACCCTTTCTGATCTTAGAGAAGTTTTTTATATCTCTATGGTTCCCTTGTAAAGGAGAACTATTTCCTCTCTTTACCATACCTGGATTGTCTTCGTCTTCTATAATTCTTCTCCACGTTCTTATGTGTCTTGACATGTTTTTTCTAGAAGTACTGGTTCTATTAGTACTACCACACTAGTGAGTGGATTCGGTCTGTAGGACCTTACACTTCAGTTCACCCGGAATCTTTCGTAGTGATGTTTGTTTCGATCACCTCTACTACCTTAAGGCCAACTCGATAAAGTTTATGACCTTCTACTACTACACTTTCACGACGTGAGTCAAACGGTCGTTTAAACCTTTTGAGTCGTCACCGGTGTCCTGACCTTTTCCAGTCAAAAGCAAGGTCAGGGTTTCTTTCCTTTACGGTCTTACGAGTTTGGCGTGTTGATGTAAGTGAAGTGTACGATCATTTCACTACGAGTTTTAAGAGGTTCCGTCCGAAATCGTTATGCACTTGGTACTTGAAGGACTACAAGTCCTACCAAAATCTTTTCCGTCTCCTAGATCTCTAGTTTAACGGTTGTAGGTGACCTAGTACCTTTTTCGCTCTCAAGGTTTTTTTTAGATAAAGACGAAATGACTGATACGGTTTCGGAAACTGACACACCTAGTGTTATTTGACACCTTTTAATAAGTTCTCTACCCTTATGGTCTGATGGACAACGGAGAACTCTTTGGACATACTTCCATTACTTCGTTGTCAATCTTGACCTGTACCTTGTTGTCTGACCAAGATTTGTCCTTTTCCTCATTCAGTCCCGACATATAACAGTGGGACGAATAAGTCGACTATACGTCTCATGTAGTACTCTTTGTGACCCGACCTTCTTCGTGTTCGACCTTAGTTTTAACGGCCCTCTTCATAGTCATTGGAGTCTATACGTCTACTGTGGTAGAAATACCGTCTTTCCAGTCTCCTTGATTTCTCGGACAACTACATTCACTTTCTCCTCTCACTTTTACAACCACATTTCGAGTTGTAAGTCTTTTGATTCTAGTACCGTAGACCAGGGTAGTGAGCACCCTTTATGTACCCCTTTGTCACCTTTGTCACAGTCTGAAATAAAAACCCCCGAAGTTTTAGTAAAGTCTACCACTAACGTCGGTATTTTAATTTTCTTCGCATGAGGAACCTTCCTGTCAATGCTGGTTGGATATACCACAACCTCTTCAGAGAACTCTCAGGGAACCTGACGTTCCTCTAGGTTGGTCAGGTAAGATTTCCTCTAGTCAGGACCCACAAGAAACCTTTCTGACTACGATCTCGACTTTGAGGTTATTAAACCGGTGGAGTACGTTTCTCAACTGAGTAACCTTTTCTGAGACATCGACCCTCCCTGATCCCCGTCTTCCTCTTCCCCTGTTGTCTCCTACTCTACCGACCTACCGTAGTGGTTGAGCTACCTGTACTCAAACTCACTGAGGCCCTCAACCACTACCTGTCCCTCCGGACCACACGACGTTACGTACGCCAACGTTTCTCAGCCTGTACTGACTCACTGACTTGACTTCACTTGACTTGACTTAATCAGGTAGAATTTTCTCTCGTCGAGACCCACGAGTAACCCTCCTGACTACAACTTCGACTTCGAGGTCATGAAACCGGTGGACTACGTTCCTCGACTGAGTAAACTTTTCTGGGACTACGACTCTTTCTAACTTCCGTCCTCCTCTTCCGCTCCTGTCCCCTACTCTACCAACCTACCTTAGTGACTGAGGTACCTGTACTCAAACCCAAGTTTTGAGACCTTCAACCACCACCTGTCCCTCCGGACCGTACGACGCCAAGTATCTCACCATTTCTCAGCCTATACTGACTCACTGACTTCACTTGACTTTTCTGTTCCTTTATCTTTGTCGTCTCTTATGTAGTGGTTTAACCGAAGACTGGTTGTAGGGCTGACCTTGTCGGGACCCTTCAGGGTCCTGTGTCGTATAGACTTCAGAGTTAACCCATTTCCAGGGGTCATCGGACAGGTAAGGTACCCACTCCGAAATTGTGACGTCAAGCCCCAAGGACGAATAGTAGGGTCCTATGTTTGACTATAGTAGGGAGACACTCGTTTGTCGTCGAGACCAAAGTAGAAGTACGATAAACAAAACAGAATACTTTGAACCTACAAGGATTCGGACCCCGACCCAACCAGTCTCGGAGAAACTTGTTAGAGTTCTAAACACACGGTTGAGAAGATACCACGACGTTTGGAACGTGAGTGTCGTCCGTCAGTCCCATGAGTGTCAGTCCCACACAGGTCCGTCCAACCTCCGTTCGTGTCTCCTTACGTGACGAAACAGAACTTCGGACTTGTCCTGATAAAGAAATTAAAGGGATTGTGGGACCACCGGCGTACCATTTTTCAATCGAAAGGCTACGTCCTCTGTACCCAAGTCAGGAACAGAACCCTTCTAGAGTGTACGGTCCCTCGTCGATTCGGCTTCCTGTCTATGACTCGGACACATCGCTTTGATGACTTCGCGTACACGGATCTCGACCACGAGGTGTTGGTTTCTTCGGTGACGTTGTTCTTCGGTACGTGGGACGTTCGTCCCTCATCGGGGGTGAACAGAGTTTATCTCTTTACCGGTATGTCCTTTATCTGTGGGTCATGTCGTTTTTTTTTTTTCTTTTTCTTTTTTTGTTGGTTCTCACGGAACAGAGACACCCGTGATTTCGTGGTGACCTCCCACTACATGTAAATTGTCCAGTTTCTTGTCTCGTCCTTCAACTTCTCTTGAAGTTGAAGTTTGAGGACACTCTCAAGTGTTTGTGATTTATAGACAAAAGAGTGTCTTGAGAGAGTGAAGTTCTGAAAGGGTTTGTGTTACTTACCACACCGAAGGAGAGACAGGAACACTGTCGACTGGATTTTAGTGTGACAACTAAGAAAGAGTAGTAGACTAAAAGACGATTTATCGTGGAGTAAGAGGTGTTATGTCCCTAGAAAGAGCACGATGTTTTTATCTCCATATACCCCGCCAGGATTCTACCGCCTCCTTATCCTGCCCTTCTGATGAAAGAGGGAGTGTTTAAGGAGTTTTCTTGTAAAGTTGCGACTCGTTTGAGGTGTTTTGTTGAAGACATCCGACCGTCTCCTGTAGTCCGTTGGTCTTTTCGTCTGGTAACAGAAGTTTTTGTCCATCCTTTTTTATATTTTCTGCTTTTTCCTTTGTTTCCTCCACCCTTCCCTCGAGGTAGGGTCCTTCCCTTCGGGCAGGACCCTTCCCTTAAAATTTTTCTCTCCAAAGGTTTGTGGTCCTTTGTGAGAGGGACGGCTCAGACACCGCTCGGAACCTTTGTGTCTCCCGTTGTATTGTCCTTCCCTTTTTATTTATTTATTAATTTTGGTTCTCTAATGTTCGGGTTGTCATTGAGGGGGTCGTCTTTTCGTCGTGTCTGCGGACGTAGGCGGTGATCCTTCACCCCCGTCCCGTCCCTTCGCGCCTCCGCGTCCGACGTCACGAAACATTCTTAACCCGTCCTTGTGGGGTGCGCGTTGGTCTTGCTAGATTGCACCCGATCGTTTGGTCTGACACCCTATCGATGGTGCGTTTTTCGAGCTTGTATTCTGTGGCGTTCCTGGCTCGTGTCTTGTTTCCTACCTCGCCTTTTTCGGCCGACGTCTGGTAGGGGGCGGCCCCTGTCCGTCGGTCTCGGCATTCCCGACCTTTCCCCGTTAACGTCTGGGCCTCTCTGAAGTGAATGGTTTGACGTTCGTCCGAAGAAACGATTCTGAAGACCCCCACGACCTGTCAGTGGTAGACGGAGTGTTCCCCGCGGTCGCCAGGTGGGTCTTTTGACTCGTCGTCTCCGTCTTTTCCGCTGTTCAGCGTCGCTAGCGCGAGCGGTTTGAGGACTCGATGAACCTGGGCCCTTACCGTGTTTTGCGTCAGGGTTGGCTTAGACACGGAGACTCCCGATGGACTCGCGACTTGGACTCGCCGAATCTGACCCCTTCACGTGTGTCGGATCCCGGTCGGAGTCTGACAAGGGCCGACTCGTAGCATCTCGGCCTCGTCAAACATGTGACGTTCTTCCCTGTCCAGGTCACCCCGACTCTGTGACACACGTGTACTGTCGCGATAAACAAACGTCGTAGGGGAAGGGGTGTCGCGCTGACTTGATCACTCGGATTTTTTGGTCGTATTTCTTCTTCAATTTGTCTCCCTTGACGGAACCTTCACTGGGGTGTGACGGGTGTTGTAGTCTCTTCCCGGTCTATATAAAAATGATAAAAATTTTAGTACGGAAAAAAAAAGAAAAAAAAGATTGAAAAATTTTTTATCAATTCAGAAGATAAAGATGAGATTAAAAATAAAGATATTGGATAATAATGATAAGTTTTTTTTGGGTGCTGAGAAAAAAAAAAAAAAAAAATTCCGTTTGTGGTATATATCAGAAACCCACCAATAGCCACAAAAAACAAAAAAAAAAAATTATTAAGAACACCGAAAAAAAAAGAAAAGAAAAAAAAAGAAAAAAGGAAAAAGGAAGACTAAGAAAAGAAATTATAACATAAAAACTTTTAGGTTGGAGATGAGATCTAAAAATTAGAAGCAAGAAACCAAAAACAACAGTTAAAACATGTAAATTTTTGGGTTTGAAGTGATGGGTTAAAATGGACTCTCGCTCTAATGACCGAACTGGTGAGAGAGGAGGAAACCTGAGAGGAAAAAGAGGTGGTCCACCGGAGACAGAGAAAAGAGGGGGTAGAGAAGAGATAGGTTGAGACACTTAGAGACACACAAGGTCTGCCACCTCTTGTGGATTCCTTGACCAATGACCGTCCTAAACAGAGAGAGGAAGAGTAAGGAGAGAGAATAGGAGGACCGGTGGAGACAGATGAAGGAGGGAGAGGAGAAGGGACATATTGAGGCATTTATGGAGACTCGTCAGGTCTGATACCTTGCGTGTATTCCTTCACTGATGACCGATCGAACGAGAGAGGAGAAAACTAGAGTCGTGTAGAGTAAGGTCAGTGGAGATTGATGGGGGAGGGAGAAGAGAAGAGGAACATTGAGTCACTTGGAGAGACTCACAGGGAGTTACACCTCTTTGAAAAGTAACAATTGGATCTACAAAATAGTAGCCACGACATATTTACCTCTTCAGATCTCCGATGACATTTTTATTTTGACTTTTGGTCTTTGTCCTCCGAATTCAGTTTTCGGACTTTTGTAGTCTCTTGAGGACTTAAGTCCCTTGTAATTCGTTATCCTCGAGTAGTTTACGGAGGTATGGATGTGACTTTGGTTCGAGGTGGGTTCCTGGTTGTTCAAGGTCTTGTTCTGTATGGCACGTTTAAGAGGTCGTTGTGTCCTTGTGTGGGGACTCGAAGTTATATGTCCGTCGGGTTTCAATGAGGTTTTGGAAACTGCAGAGTATTGGGTAATGACCAGTGAGGTGACCTGAGGTCTCTCTTCTTTGGGTCGAGGTAGGTGGTCTTGAGGTTGTGTTCGGAGGGATTGGTCCTTTGGATCTGCTCGGTGACTATGTTGGGGTGGGTATCACTCCTTCGAGGTATTATTTCTCTTGAGGTGTTTATTGGTCTTATATTTTTCCGGTGGGGTTTACGTCGTTATATTGGTTCTACTTCTCTGTCTCCTTATGAGTCGTCCATTTCCTTGTCCTCTCAACGGGTGGTTCGGTTTGTTTTCTTCTTCTCCATCCCTTAGATGGACTCTTCCTTAAGGCTTATAACTATCACTTTTACTAGGTTTTAGAACTTTAGTTTTACCTTAGTGTCTATTTATCGGATCTCTGTTCCTAACTCTTCTACGTTCTTTCCAAATTGTTCCTGGATCTTCTTTATTTTTTCTCAGTTATATATTACTTATTACGTTATTTACTCTAGTCTTTGTGAGACCTCCGTTGTTTATCGTCTTATTGCCTCCGTCTTCTATCCTAATCACTTTATCTTCTGTCTTACCATCTTTATTTACTTAGTCTCTCCTTTGTTCTTTTTACTTAATTTTCTTTACTCCTGTTAGAGTCTCTGGAGGTCCTGCTATACTTTACGAGGTTGTAAGCTTAATATCCTCAGGGTCTTCTTCTTCTGTCTTTCTTTCTAGTACTCTTTTAGGAACTCCTCTATTATCAACTTTTGAAGGGATTTTACCCCTTCCTTTATTAGTGGGTTCAGGTTCTTTGTGTCTCTCAAGGTTTATCCTATTTGGGTTCCGCTTTGTGGGGTTCTGTGTATAATTAGTTTAATTGTTTCTAGTTTGTGTTTCTTGTTTATAATTTTCGTCGTTCCCTTTTTGTTGTTTATTGTGTGTTCCCCTAAGGGTATTCCTATTGTCGACTAGAAAGTTATCTTTGAGAAGTCCGGTCCTCCCTTACCGTTCTGTATGAATTTCACTACTTTCTGTTATTGGATGTCGGGTCTAATGACATGGGTCGTTCCTAGAGTAAGTTTATGCTTCCTCTTTAGTTTTCGAAATGTCTGTTCGTTTTCGACTCTCTTAAGTCGTGGTGGTTTGGTCGAGAGGTTGTTTAAGATTTCCTATAAGAGATCTGTCCTTTGTGTTTTTCCCACATATTTGAGCTTGGGTTTTGTTATTTCATTTACCATTATCCTAGTATGAATTGTTAATGGAATTTGCATTTACCCAACTTACAGGTTTGGTTTTCTGTTGCTGACCGGCTTACCTATGTTTTTGTTCTGGGGAGAGATACGACGAATGTTCTCTGAGTGGAGTTTTGTTCCCTGTGTATGTCTGACTTTCACTTCCCGACCTTTTTCTATATGGTACGTTTATCTCTGGTTTTCTTTCGTCCTCACCGTTATGAGTATAGGCTATTTTATCTGAAATTTTGTTTCCGACACTTTTCTCTGTTTCTTCCGGTGATGTATTACTAGTTTCCTTGTTAGGTTCTTCTTCTATATTGTTAATATTTATATATACGTGGGTTATATCCTCGTGGCGTTATACATTCTGTTTACGATTGTTCATACTTTCCCCTTTAGTTGTTATTGTGTTATTATCACCCTCTGAAATTATGGGGTGAGTGTGGATACCTGTCTAGTTGATTTGTCTTTTAATTGTTTCTTTGCGTTTGAAATTTACTATGTAATCTAGTCAATCTGGATTAACTATAGATATCCTGTAAAGTGGGGTTTTGTTACTTAAAGTGAAAAAAAAGTTCACGAGTACCTTGGAAGAGGTCCTATCTAGTGTAGGACCCGGTATTTAGATTTGAACTATTTAAGTTTTTTTAGTTTTAGTAAGGTTCGTAGAAAAGACTGGTGTTACGTAATTCTAATCTAGAGTTAATGTCCTCTTTTTGATAATTTTTAAGGTTGTATACCTCCAACTTGTTGTGTGAAGACTTATTGGTTGTTTAGTGTCTTCTTTAGTTTTTTCTTTAGTTTTATACGTATCTTTGATTACTTTTACTTTTGTGTTGTTGGGTTTTGGACACCCTGTGATATTTTCGTCACGATTCTCCGTTCAAGTATCGTTATGTCCGTATGGAGTTCTTTGTTCTTTTTTCAGTTTATTTATCGTATTGAGATGTGGATTTCGTTGATCTTTTCCTTCTTAACCTCTTGGGGTCTCAATCGTCTTCCTTTCTTTAGAATTTTTAGTCCCGTCTTTATTTACGTTTTCTTTGTTTTCTCTGGTATCGTTTTTATTTGTTTCGGTTTTCGACCAAGAAACTTTCCTATTTATTTTAACTGTTTGGTAATCGGTCTGAGTAGTTCTTCGTTTCTCTCTTTTTAGTTTAGTTATTTTAATCTTTACTTTTGCCTCTCTAGTGTTGTCTGTTGTGTCTTTATGTTTCCTTGTATTCTCTGATGATAGTCGTCAATATACGGTTATTTTACCTGTTGCACCTTCTTTACCTGTTTAAGAATCTTTACATGTTAAAAGGTTTTGGCTTGGTCCTTCTTTATCTTTTAGAATTGTCTGGGTAGTGTTCGTACCTTTAACTTTGACATTAGTCTTTAGAAGGTCGTTTGGTTTTAGGTCCAGGTCTGCCGAAGTGTCGACTTAAGATGGTTTTTAAAGCTCTTCTCGATTGTGGATAGGATGAGTTTGAGAAGGTCTTTTAACGTCTCCTTCCATTTGAAGGTTTGAGTAAGATAATCCGGTGGTAGTGGGATTATGGTTTTGGACTGTTTCTATGATGTTTT
>SJYO01043243.1:0-10000 GCA_006410555.1 Capra ibex | reverse complement strand
ACGAAAACGAGAGTATCAAATATAGTTACTCTTCAAACGATACTGTAAATTTCCAAATTTCTTCTGTTATTTTAATATCTTAAATCTTAGAAAAGAAATAGATCGAAAGTTTTTATGGTTAAACCTACAAATTTTGTTTGTCCTTATAAACTTCTATTATTTGTATTTTTTTGTAAAAGTGTTTTGACGTTCTCCAGAGATATATACCTAGTATGTCTGACATATATATATATATATATATATTGACACATACTTATATATACATAAATATATATACACACACATCCATGTATACTGTATGTATACATATATTATACATTACAAGTACGTATATATGTAAAATATATACCTGTAAAACTTAAAAATACTTTACTTTTATGTGTAAAAATAAAATTTTTTAAAATTGAGAAATGACTTAAAGAATGTTATAACGAGAACAAAATACAAAATCAGAAAACCGGTTTTCCGGACACCCCAGAATCAAGGGACTGTTCCTTAACTTGGATGTAGGGTGTGGTCCTTTGACCACCAGGTCACCAGTTCTGAAAAGAAAGTTTACGTCCCCCACACCCAAGTTAAAGACCAGTCTCTTTTACATGTCCTATCACCCTTTCTGAATTTTTTAAAATCCTGTTTTCAGGATTTTTATACGTAAAATTGACCAAAAATGATATCTTAAGTGATTACCTAATTTTCAAGTTCTACGTTCCAATATACTGTCCTCCACCGTGAACAACGGCTTTCTAATGGTAGTGATGAGGACGTCCGGAAAGAATTAATAAGACAGAACCAATAATAAGAAACCAATAAGAGGTGATGGTTTGAGAAGTATCCGACGGATCGTGTGTTGGAAGATAATATGACTTAGTTAACAATTTCTCAAAGTCAATTGAACAGGAATGGAAAGGGTGATAGAACAAGTAAAAGAGACTGGTTAAGTAACTAACTCATATATTTCCCTCGTCTGTTCAGTACCCGTTTGGTGTCCTCCTAGTTATTTACCCTATGTGTCCACATCTTACGAGTCCTCATAGGATGTATGAGAAAAGAGTAAAACTGATTTTTTACAGAAACAAGGATATAATGAGTAAGAGTTGGAAAACAAGGGAGTGATGAGACTTCTAGAAACCAATAGACACCTCATACAAATCAACCCCGTTCCTAAGGTGATGGTAAATTGCCAATCTCTGGTCAGTGTGTGTATTCTGGTGATTGATGTTATTAATAGACCAGGTGTTATTATTACAGTTATTACGACTTCGACTTCTTTTAAAAGGACCTATTGAAAATTTATAGAGAGTAATTCGAGTTGCTTAGAACGATGGTACGTATTAGTGTGACGGAATAAAAAGAAGGGAGTAAATATAAAAATTGACGAATTGTAAAATCCACATTCGTCTTCATGATACCAGGTGTGAATAGACGATAAAGTAAGAGGTACCTAAATCAATGGGTACCAGTTTGAACCAGATTTTTATAAGTTACGTTTTAAGGTCTATTTGCATAGAATTAAAAATTTTACACGTAGTAAGACCGAACACACTACTTTAGAGTGTGACAGGACGAGACAGGGTGGGTCTTACACTTAGTAGACGGACAATCAGTGACTCATCGACAGTACAAATGATGTCAAGAACACAAGTCCATCGAGAATAAAATGAGATAATACCGGGGTTCTGTTTTCTCTTCATTACTCCGGTAAGTCTATACGATTTCTTTTAGGTAATTCACAAAGGAAATTCACTTTTCTGTCTTCAAGATCTGGATCATCCCCCCTTTTACATGAGACTCTAACGATTCTAGACACCATTCTTGTTCAGAAGATATACAATTTAAAGTTTCTTCCGTTTTCTTTAAGTTCGATTAAAACGAAGGTGTAGAGTGTGGAATTCCGGTGTCTCGTGTCATTCATGAATTAATTCCATCTTTTTCGTAATTTAAATATGTCAATCTATAAAACTTTCTCTCGGATGTAAGTGTATGAAAAACAATGTCATATAACAATATGTACATATAAAACCTATTATAAAACTGACATGGTGTATCGTACGTCGTACACCCTACCAAAGGGTTGGTCTCTATCTTGGACCCGGAGGCGTTGTCTTTGTGGTTTAGGATAGTAATCCGGTGGTCCCTTGAATATTAACAAGATAAAATAAAAATCAATAACCACAATTTTAGAATGACACGGTTTAAATATTTAATTTTAAATAGTGTCCATACGTATATATCCTTTTTGTCATATACGTCCCAAGTATATGACTTTGATGATACTCATCAAAGTCCGTAATGAAAAAAAAAAAAAATCGTAATTCCCCCCTGAAGACATTATCAAAACATTCTCCGTTAACAAAAAGTAAATTTTTTATGTTCATTTCCACTAAACTTAAGTTTCGACATGATTGTATTCGGTTCAACCCTAATTGCACTAACTAAAGATAGGAAACGAGTACCAGACACTATATCTAAGAGTATGACTTCTCCACCGAACAGACGGAACGAAGTGAACAAAGTCTCAAAGGTTACCGTTTGTTGTCTTGTGTAAGGCTGACCCAATTTGTCTTTACTTTGAATGACTTCCTATAAACTATCAAATCTCCTAAATGTTCTCCCAGTGTACAGTCTCTATCTTCGATACACACGTTTTCGACACCGTCAACGACTTCGTTTCTTAAGTAACGTCCCTAAACCTTTGGTCGTTTACTGTGGGTACTACGATCTCCCACTACGGTCTCCGAAGGGACTCTCTTGGTGAAGTGATAGAAACTAGTCGAGTCAGTCAAGTCAAGTCAAGTCATAAAATAATACGACAGATCAAACCAGTACCTCTTCCGTTACCGTCGGGTGAGGTCATGAGAACGGACCTTTTAGGGTACCTGTCTCCTCGGACCACCCGAAGTCAGGTACCCCAGCACTTCTCAGCCTGTACTGACTCGGTGAAGTGAAAATGAAAAGTGAAAGTACGTAATCTCTTCCTTTACTGTTGGGTGAGGTTACAAGAACGGACCTCTTAGGGTCCCTGCCGCCTCGGACCACCAGACGGCAGATACCCCAACGTGTCTCAGTCTGTGCTGACTTCGCTGAATCGTCGTCGTCGTCCAACCAGTATCAAAAAGAAGGTTCCTCGTTCACAGAAAAGTAAAGTATCGACGTCAGTGGTAGACGTCACTAAAACCTCGGGGGGTTTTATTTCAGACAGTGACAAGGGTAACAAAGGGGTAGATAAACGGTACTTCAATACACTGGTCTACAGGACTAGAATCAAAAGACTTATAACTCAAAATTCGATTGAAAAAGTGAGAGGAGAAAGTAAAAGTAGTTCTCCGATAGGAACTATGAGAAGTCTTTTTTACCTAATAAAGACCATGAAGTAAAGAGTGTAACGAAAGAATATTTAACTTCGAGGTTGACCACCTATAGAAACCACTTCGGACCAATATGAACACAGAATAAACTTTTTCGTCGACTCTTCCGTGTGATAACTGACCAGTACACCTTTTAACAAATTCATTATGACCCATCAGTGTTTGTACACTTCATAAGCGAAATGACAACGAGGAGGCATGATGGGTGTCGTTTCGTATATTAATGTATTACAGAAACGATTTGTGATCCTACGTCACGATAGATTCTCGAAGTTTTAGTCACCTCCTGATACGAAGTTTCACTTACATCCACATTGTTTTGATACAGGACCAGAATCACGAAGACTACTTAATTTTTTTTTTGTTTGTTCAGAAAACGGATCTCTTTTTAAATATACTAGGAAACCCTTCCTTTTACTCGCATTAAACATCAAATCACAGATGAAATCTGGTATAACATAAGTCCTTAACAAATTTTATCTACGATAATATTAGTAGTAAAGTATCTACTCTTTTAAGTCCGTGTCTTTTTAATTTATAAAATGGAATCCAGTGTGTCTTATATTCGGTCTTTGTAATCGTAATCTTGGTCCGTAAAAGAGGTCTCAAGTATATAAATTAGTAAAAAATAATGAAAGTTAAAATATGTACTTTTATGACTCCGAGATCACAATTCCTTAAACCATTTCAAATGTGTCCATCCCTAAACTTGAGTTCGTTAATCTAAGGTCTCTGATAAAAGAATTTACAATGTTATATACTGAGAGTCAAGTCAAGTCAAGTCAAGTCATCGAGTCATCACAAGTTGAGAAACGCTGGGGTACTTAGCGTCACATGGTCCCAAGGGACAGGTAGTGGTTGAGGGCCTCAAATGAATTTGAGTACAGGTAACTCAGTTACTACGGTAGGTCGGTAGAGTAGGAGACAGCAGGGGAAGAGGAGGACAGGAGTTAGGGAGGGTCGTAGTCAGAAAAGGTTACTCAGTTGAGAAACGTACTACCTCGGTTTCATATACTGAAATCCTCACCCTTTTTAAATTGGGTGAGGACATTTCAGTGATAGTATATTATGTTTTATTTGTTTCCACACATTTACAATCCAAATGGATTTTCGGTATACCCGAAAGGACTACGAGTCTACCATTTCTTAGACGGACGTTACGTCCTCTGGGTCCAAGATAGGGACCCAGTCCTTCTAGGGAACCTCTTCCCTTACCGATGGGTAAGGTCATTAGACCGGACCTCTTAAGGTATCTGTTTCCTCGGACCTCCCAATGTCAGGTAATTTAAGATGGATATTTTACACATCGACTACGTTCTACATCACAAGTCCACATTTTCACCTAGGATAGGTGGTCTATTGTCACGAGTGAAAAATCAGTGGAACCCCCTTCGTTATCGGTGGTGTAGGATTGATCTTTAGTTGTCATATATACTGAAGTCGACCCAGTTCTGACAAAATAAAAAGAAAGTAAAGACCTTTAGGGAGGAGACCGTCGGGGACTAATATCAGGTGAGTTATCTGTAGGGAGAAGATGATGTGAGAGGTTGAATATGAAGAGAGACGGAGATAATTGTATTGAGACTAAAAAGAGTCCACCGTAAAGAGTTTCTACAGAATAACCTGAAATCCTTGTTCTTCAAAACAACATATAGAAAATTAGTAATATTTAGTAAATTCGTGTTAAATCCTTCATTTAATCTCTTCCTTTACCGTTGGGTGAGGTCATAAGAACGGACTTCTTAGAATAACTGTCTCTTCGGACCACCCGATGTCAGGTATCCCAGTGTTTCTCAACCTGTACTGATTTCACTGAATCGCCTTTCATTTATTTAATATTTAACTGTATTTGTTTAATTAATATTTATAAACTTTTGTTTTAGGATGAATACAACCTAAATCAATGTTAAATTGAGTCACTTATATATTAATGGTAAATAGTAAATCATCCTAGTGTACAGGTTTAATAAATAAATTTTTTTTGAAAACCTAATACAATAGTATATTAAGATACAGAAACTAGGTTGAAGGTCTAAAGCAAGTTTAGGGTATTTGCGAAAATAAAAATAAAGTTCAAATTAATGTCTGTCAAGATAACAGTAAGTTATTCATCTACTATTAGTGAAAGGTTTTTGAAGTCGAGAACCTCCATACCAAGACATTTTATAAAACCTCCTCAAGGTCCTCTGACCCTCATTGGCCATCAGGAGGACAACCGTCGTAAGAACCCCGTCTATATCCACCGTACTGTTTCCTGTCCCCACTAAGTCAGACCATAACTTATATGGGGTATAATTTAGTCTTGACGTGGGAAAATGACTGTTCTTTATTAGGTGGGTAAACGATAATAGTTACTCCCAATATACTACTATTATAGTGAAAAGCCTTTACACTGTGTTAACAAATTATTGTAATTATGTCAAACGTCGAAAATCATGTAACACAAGAGTTTCTTATAGAAACTTTTAATAGATCATTATGAACATCATAATAAAGTACCAAAAATCGATGGTAAAGTGTCTATTCGAACCTTATGATACACGGAACACAGTGAAGTTAACACAAAAAGTTAAAGACTCCGTTCCTGACTTTTTATAAATTAATTCTTCTGTTTTCAGGACTCCTTTGTATTGTGATACGACAGACAGAAGAGGAACACGACTCCCAGACCCAATTAAACCCCCTTCGTGAAACCTACAAACCTCCGTTCTACACAAGAATATCGATTTTACTAGTTTAAGTGACACTTAGACTTTTGTTTTCCTTTTATCAAGTCTTATTACTGACGGTAAAGATTCAAGAACTTATAAATTTAACAATGAATGTAGTTAACTCTTCAAAGTTTTACATGTAAGAAGAAAATATAATCCGTGTATAAATTTCCCTAGATCAGACTTTCGTCCTCAGTTCAGTGGTCACTTTCTCAGAGCGAGATGGTAATTTTTGAGAGAGGGAGACAACTACGATACACCCTTTCGTCACCTGCCTTCACTCCCTCTTCCTTTATCCTTTTAGGACGGGATAAGAGGTTCGTCTTCTTCTTTACCCATGGACTTATGTTTGTTTAAAGATAAACCTCTGTTTTCAATGTTATCGGTCTAATGCGATGTTTAATTTCGATAAAAGATAACTTGTCTATCTCCGGGGTAATTAACCACTAAAATTGAAAAGAGAAAAGAGTACACCCTTTTATCTTCACCAACCCCTTTTTGTAGTTTTGTGTGTGTGTGTGTGTGTGTGTGTGTGTGTGTGTGTGTGTGGAACTGTCGTAAATAATCTCTTTTAATCTTGTAGAGTCGAACCAGAAAATACACCCCTCTCACCAATCAATTTTGAAGATGTTAAAAATTATTCTTTTTATTCTATCATAAACAAACTAAATTTAAGGTGAAAAATTCCCTAACTTCTTTGTACCGACAAAGAAAGGTGTCTTAAGTCCTTCCAGGTTCCGCCCATCAACATAGGATCCAAACACTTTTACGTCGAACGACACACCCGGCGAGAAAGACGGTACACGGAAGTGTTTGAGTCGGAAGGACCCCTGTTGTGTAAAAAGACAGAAACTAGACTGACAACCACTTACGACGGGAAACGGATGGAGTCATGGTCTACTCTTGATGTCCGAGTGTAGACACCGAAACCAGAAGAAAGATAGATGGAGGACCTAACCTACAGGAAAGAGTACAAAATTCAGGAAAAATACGAATTGAAAGGATAGACACGAGACTTGACTCCTTTTATGGGATAAACCCGTTTGTGACATATAAAATTATCGTTATTATTACGTTAATAACATATTATTATTTGTTATAATATTAACAAGTTTCAGTTTCACAAACAATCAACGAGTCAGGGCAGACTGAGAAACGCTGGGATCCGTTCTTATGACCTCACCTAGCGGTAAGGGAAGAACTCCCCTAGAAAGACTGGGTCCCTAACTTGGGTCCAGAGGACGTTTAGAGGACGTATAGAAATGACGGACTCCCTTTTACGGACACGTTACCTTGTTCGTTCTTCCTGTATCGTGTATGAATGGTATAATATCCTCAAGTACACACGGTACAGAGAAGGATGAAACAAGGTAACGTGTCCGTAAAAGGAGGTGGACTTACCAACAACGGAAGTAGAACCTGGAAGAATTACGAATGAATATGAAGTCCCAGAGAAGACAACTGGCCTTCAGAAAATCTTTAAGAACGATTCTCTTCAATACTGGTTGGATCTGTCGTATAACTTTTCGTCTCTGTAATGAAACGGCTGATTCCAGGTAGATCAGTTCCGATACCAAAAAGGACACCAGTACATACCTACACTCTCAACCTGACACTTCTTCCGACTCACGGCTTCTTAACTACGAAAACTTGACACCATAACCTCTTCTGAGAACTCTCAGGGAACCTGACGTTCCTCTAGGTTGGTCAGGTAAGACTTCCTCTAGTCGGGACCCTAAAGAAACCTTCCTTACTACGATTTCGACTTTGAGGTCATGAAACCCGTGGAGTACGCTTCTCAACTGAGTAACCTTTTCTGAGACTACGACCCTCCCTAACCCCCGTCCTCCTCTTCCCCTGCTGTCTCCTACTCTACCGACATACCGTAGTGACTGAGCTACCTGCACTCAGACTCACTTGAGACCCTCAACCACTACCTGTCCCTCCGGACCGCACGACACTAAGTACCCCAGTGTTTCTCAACCTACACTGACTCGTTGGCTTGACTTGACTTGACTTGACTTGACTTGATTTGTAAGGGTGCCGTAGTACTTGACGGGGAAGAGTCAAATGTGGTATCAACATCGAACCGTAAACAAACACACCAATCACACTCGAAATCCTTGGTGACATGAGTTCTAGAGAGGAGGTAGATTGACGGGGGGGGGGGTTTAGAAGGGTAGACTTTGACACAAAAGGGGGTAATCGGGTTGTAGTGACTGTCGTACTATACTCCTCTCCCATTCTATTTGACCACTCTATTCTTCCTTTCTCTATGAAGTTTTGTTGTTACTGGTGGTTTCAACCCCTAAAGCACTCACTATGCTTGGGTACCTTTTACCGTCTTCTTACCGACATCGACTAAACTTTGGAAGGTCCCGAGAGGTCTTATGTCTCGAAACACGACGAGTTCACACCTGAAATTAACCCCTGACTTTTCTTAGATGGTCGGACCTGTCATTCGTCCAGTGTACTAGTCTAAGTCATGACTAGTACACTGGTTTCCTACAGAACTCCCCGGACTCACTCAAACCCCAAGACACATGTAGGGAATCAGGTAGTGTCTGGTACCGACACTCCCCTCCCATCTACGGTCTCTCTTGACCCACTTGAAAAGTGGTAGGTCCGTCTTACGTCACATGACACTATATACTCCTTTTGTTTCTTTTTGAAGTGAAGGACGTGAGTGTAAAAAACTCATTGAAAGTATGAATAGAATAAATACCACTACCACTCTTTCTTCTTTTCTCCCGTATCACCACCAGGGCGAAAGAGGTCCACGACAGTCCTTAGACTGTAAACTCAAGGTAAGAGTGACTTCAATAAAAAACGTAAAAGTTCCCACAACTTCCCCTTTTTTCCCTCCGTTAAACAGTAACAGGAAAGGATGGGGTAAGGTAATAAGTATCGAGACACTGAATCTCGTTCACTATTATGAGATGTGATGATCGAACTTTTATTCTTATTAGTATGAAACTAATAAAAATTGAATCCTACAAACCAATCTCCTTCAGTAATTGTAAGAAGTCTTTTTTAATGAAATTTATAGAAGTTGTTTTGTAAGAAGTAAAAAAAAAACTCCAGTTATAAAATCGAACTTTATAAGGACCATGACTATAAATGAATCAAGTAGTCACAATCAAAGACATATCAAAAGGTAATACACTTATATAGTGAGTGAAGGAATACAGTAAGTACGTCCTTTACACGTAATTTACAGAAGAAATCAATTATATGGTCCAAGATCCCTATATTTCCCCTTTGTTTATCTAAGTTTCATGTAATTAATACATCGAATGTAAGAATAACTCTCTTCCTCTTTGTCCATTATTTGGATATCTGTATAATATACAGTCGATCATACAGTAAATTTCTTTTATTTCGACCCATTCCCTTATCCCTAACCATCTCACCCGACAATATCTATCACCTCAGGTCTTTCCTAAAAGAACATTTGCCTGTATTCGTCTAACCCTAATGTTACTCTTTTCTTATATAGTTCGTTTCCCTTATTATAAAAGTTTCTTCTTACTTGGATGAAGGTCCCGTTCTTATCTTTACGTCTCCATCTCGTGTTTGAACTGGACTCACCCCCTTCCCCTCTCACCCTACTTGACTCTCTCATCGTAACTTTATATGTGATAGTCCACATTTTATTTATCGATCACCCTTCGATAATATATCAGATCCCTCGAGTCGATCTACGAGACACTACTGGACCTCCCCACTCTACCTCCCGTACCTTCCCTCCGAGTTCTTCCTCTCTTATATAATGTATATAGTGAAACGACATGTCGTTTTTGATTGTGTTGTTTAGTTAATATAAGGTAATTTTGTTATTGTTGTTTGTTTCTACCCTATCCTATATATATACACATATATATAAATATATGTATAGAAATATATATATAGACTAAGTGAAAT
>SJYO01043154.1:0-10000 GCA_006410555.1 Capra ibex | reverse complement strand
CGTCTTTATGAACGACTAGGGAAAATAAATCCCTATACAGGACCTTCTCCGGGAGTGAGTGAGATGATACGACCGTGGGACTAGAACCTGAAGATCGGAGGTCTTGACACTATTTATTACACCAAATATTTGGTGAGTCGAAGACCGTAAAACATTGTCGTCGGACGTACGTGATTTTGTGACCTGTACTTAACCCTTTTTTTTAACAGTCAGAACAAAAGGGAAGGTTCGAGTACTTACACTTTCTCCATCGTATCTATAAGTTAGGAACACCGTGTACCATTGTATAAGGTATCTTAACATGTAAAGAAAGGTTAACATTAAGAAACTGTACAAGTGCACCCTTGTATAAAAGACTCTCCATTAATTTAAGTTTGGATAT
The DNA here is from genome assembly GCA_006410555.1 of Capra ibex. Lineage (NCBI taxonomy): Eukaryota > Metazoa > Chordata > Mammalia > Artiodactyla > Bovidae > Capra > Capra ibex. Next base: position 9,618 of record SJYO01043154.1, on the reverse strand, counting down.
CTAACACGTAAAATACGCTAGTCAACTCCCGGAATTCTCTTTTCTATCTTGAAAGAGTTTTATTTTTGTTAAGTCGGACTTCTACCGTGGTAATGACCATGGGGTTAGAGGTCGGAGAGTCGTATTTCTACTCCTTTGACCTGGGATTCAGGTCAGTGACCCGAGAGTAGTCTTAGGATTGTATTGACGAGAAACTGAACCTTTTGGATAGAAATTAAGAGATCCCGAACCAAAAGAGTTGACCTCTTCCTTTTAATCTCACCTTTTAGGAAATGGAAACGTTTTTAATACGTTTAACGACATATTTTGTACTAAGGTTTGACTCCAAACAAGAAGAAGGGCTTTTCTTATAATAGTTAACCAACTCGTCGAAGGGACAAACCTAGAGAATATGAAGAGTAATAGACGAGATAGGGTGTCACATAAAGAGATCGAATCGAAAGTCTTTTATGGAACTATCTTTATTAATGAACTGACAATACCTTATAATGGAAATAGAAACTAGAAGGTGACTTTTCGTCCTCAACATCAATTCGTGTGATCACCCTCTTTGACAAAGATTTACAGTCCTATAGTTGCACTCTTCAAACGACACACATCAACGAGTCAGTACAGGTTGTGAAGTGTTGGGGTACCTGACTGTTGGGGAACCTGACGTCGGACTGTCCGAGGAGACAGGCACCCCAAAGAGATTCGTTCTTATGACCTCACCAAACTGTACGGGAGAAGGTCCCTAGAAGGACTTGTCCCTACCTTGGTTCCAGAGGACATACGTCCCCCTGAGAAATGAGAGACTCGACGGTCTAGGAATATTTACCCAGAACTGATACGTCTTCTACGTACTAAACAGATGAAAACAGAGAACTCTGTCACCCAAAAAAGGTCGATTGTATAGTCAGGACAAAGATAAGTGGACTTGCGATAGATCTTACGTTCAAGAAAGATTTTCTTTCTGTAATTGTGTTTTATTTGAAAATAGACCTTATCGTCAATTCTAAAACAGGTCAACAGTCAAATAGGTTTTATGGTCTCCGACCCATAAACGAAAATTAATATTATAAATGGAGTCTTTCTTGTTTACAGACCGGTCAAAGACAATACCAACTATGAGTTATTTATCATTAAAGTCCCGTCAACCGTATGAGAATATCGGGGTTCCCTTGACTTAATTTCCTCACCCCAAACCACAACAATCCTATTAATTGATATCATATTCAGTCTTACACCAGTCTGAATTTTACCGTCGTTTAAACCTTTTGAGTCGTCACCGGTGTCCTGACCTTTCCCAGTCAGAAGTAAGGTTATGGTTTCTTTCCGTTACGGTTTTTATGAGTTTGATGGCGTGTTAACGTGAGTAGAGTGTGTGATCATTTCATTACGAGTTTTAAGAGGTTCGGTCCGAAGTCATTATGTACTTGGCACTTTAAGGTCTACAAGTTCGACCAACATCTTTTCCGTCTCTTGGGTCTCTAGTTTTACGGTTGTAAGCGACCTAGTACCTTTTTCGTTCTCTCAAGGTCTTTTTGTAGACAAAGATGAAATAACTGATACGGTTTCGAAAACTGACACACCTAGTGTCATTTGACACCTTTTAAGACTTTCTCTACCCTCATGGTCTGGTGGATTGGACTGGGAACTCTTTGGTTACACGTCCAGTCCTTCGTTGTCAACCTTGACCTGTACCTTGTTGTCTGACCAGGTTTATCCTTTTACTTATACAGTTCCGTCATATGACAGTGGGACGAAGAAGTAAATATACGTCTCATGTAGTACTCTTTACGACCCGATGTTCTTCGTTTCGACCTTAGTTCTAACGGTCCTCTTTATAGTTAGTGGAGTCTATACGTCTACTGTGGTGGGAATACCGTCTTTCACTTCTCCTTGACTTTTAGAGAACTACTTTCACTTTCTCCTCTCACTTTTTTAACCGAATTTGAGTTGTAAGTCTTTGGTTTCTAGTACCGAAGACCAGGGTAATGAAGTACCCTTTATCTACCCCTTTGTCACTTTTGTCACAGTTTGAAATAGAAAACCCCGAGGTTTTAGTGACGTCTACCACTGACATGGGTACTTTAATTTTCTGTGAATGAGGAACCTTCTTTTCAATACTGGTTAGATCTATCATATAACTTGTCGTCTCTGTAATGAAACTGTTGTTTCCAGGTGGATCAGTTCCGATACCAAAAAGGTCATCAGTACATACCTACACTCTCAAGATGACACTTATTTCGACTCTCGGCTTCTTAACAACGAAAACTCGACACCACGACCTCTTCTCAGAACTCTCAGGGAACCTGACGTTCCTCTAGGTTGGTCAGGTAAGATTTCCTCCATTTGGGACCCTAAAGAAACCTTCCTGACTACGATTTCGACTTTGAGGTCATGAAACCGGTGAAGTACGCTTCTCAACTGAATAACCTTCTGAAACTACGATCCTCCTTAACCCCCGTCCTCCTTTTCCCCTACTGTCTCCTACTCTACCGACCTACCGTAGTGGCTGAGCTACCCGCACTCAAACCCACTCGAGGCCCTCAACCACTACCTGTCCCTCCGGACCGCACGACACTAAGTACCCCAACGTTTCTCAGTCTGTACTGACTCACTGACTTGACTTGACTTGACCTCCTCCTTCTACCATGAAATCAGATCCTTTCCATCTATTGTTAAGTAGTTCCTCCACTTGTAAAAACTATGGAAGATTCTCTCTAATCAACAAACACATGTTACATTCTTATAAACTAAACATCCGAGAGGAATTTCATAAAAATAGACAGTACTAGTCTCTCATGTAGATTCTTTGACTTGAGTGGATCACTTCAACTTTTAGGATACCATTTTGCATCTGAGATCACCGTCCAAGTCTCGTGAGAGAGATTAAGACAGGATAAGTCGGAAAACCAGTCACTGGACTAATAGTGTAATACAATCTTGTCCTTAGATACTCCCGATCACATACACCTTATTTCTAGCTTTTAGGTCACGAAAGGTAGATTATCCCATTGTCAATTTTCGTTTATGTAGGTGTCAAGACAATTCTTTCAGAGAGTCATCACAGGTTGAACACTGGGGTACCTGATATGTAAGGTACCTTAAGAGGTCCGGTCTTATGACCTCATCCATCGGAAAAGGAAGAGGTCCCTGTGAAGGGTTGGGTCCCTAGTTTGGGTCCGTAGGGTGTAACGTCCGTTTATAAAATGGTCGGCTCGGGGTTCCCTTCTGGGGTGTCAAGATCAAGAGATTAATACAGGTTTATTAGTCTCATACTCCCAAACCCACCCTTCTTTTCTAGAGTTACCAAAATCAAGTGACATACGACACTCTCGTCATAGTTATTAAGTAACCTTAAAATGAGACGTACTTATTTTCACAAAGTAACTTGCTTGTGGATTCTTCCGGACAACCTACGTTTCTTACCCGTCGTCCCTTCTCGTGTGTACACCTGAAACACTTAATTCTGAATATAAATTTATCTTTTTGTCTTTATATTTAAAGTTTGAATTTACAACGTGGTGTTAACCCTGTGCACAACTCTCCCTTTTCGTGTCTTACGGTATACAGGTGTATCGTTCCTCTGGACTCGACACAGTCTTAGTCCTTGTCGACGAAACCCCTTCACCAAAAATGACTCTAGACTTTCTACATTCCCTTCAGTACTCCATTTTCTCTCTCCCACAAGGTCCCTCTTCTTTACCGTAAATATTTCATGAAATCCGTACACACTTTTATATCTCACTTTCTTCTCTGTACGGTCCTAACTTGGAAGTTCCTTAAGTTAAATGAACCATTTTGAATGCGATTGACCTGTCACTTATGTTCCGCCTTATACTAGTCTGACACTTTGTCTATTCTTAGTTCAAAACGTCTCGTATCCTCTATAAAGGGAAACGGCCCATTAAGTCATTTCTAAGTAAATTTGTATCCTTTGGACCAAAGATAACGACGAAAAAGTAACTTAAAATATTCAAATCTATTCACTGAATTAGTAAGAACCTAAATGGATATATAGGAATTATACCCTCCTAACACATCTTTTAAAGATTCAAAAGAAGGAAAAGACTTATAGGTCACTTAGGGTGACCACTAATAGACCTTAATTTTTTTATTTTTTGTAAAAAATGTGGTTCCACTATCGACTAATTAGATGTCATAATATATTTTTCGTAACTTTAAGAACGAAAAAAAGAAAAAAGTTAAAAATTTTATATTAAAGGTCTATTTTACCGTTCTATAAATTTCATGTGTACTGTTCAATTTATCCACATGTGCTAATTACCTAAAGGAGTAACTAAATTAATTGTATAGATAATTTAGTGGAGTGTTTAAATGGAAAGTTCTAGAAAAACCACTCTTGAAAATTCAAATTGAGAGAATGTACACACGATTGACTGAAGTCAGTACAGGTTGAGAAACACTGGGGTACCTGATATATCGGACGGTCCGAGGAGACACCTACCCGTAAGAGGTCCTTTCTTATGATCTCACCCAACGGTATGGGAGGAGGTCCCCAGAAGGACTGGGTCTCCAAGTTGGGTACAGAGTGTGTAGGACGTGACCGTCCTCCCAAGAGATGGTGATTGTAGTGTACCCTTCGGGGTGTTTAGAGTTATTGTGAAATGTTTGGTATCAGTAGTCCAATGTGGAATCTATGAGTCTTGAATACGTAGTAGAATGTCGAATTTTAAACAAGTGAAAATGGTTTATGAAAGAATTTAGTATCTAAAAAGCTGTGAATAAAAATGTACTGGACACTGTACAAGAATATACTAAAACCTCAGTCCTTTTTTCTACGGGGGGAGAACAACATTCGTCAAATCGTAATCTAGAAACACCCTAGTAGAAATAGATCGTCGAGGTATCGGTGGACATAGTAACAGTCTTTAGTTCTACTAAATGTGTCTATTCCTTTTATTTCTTTTGACCGAAGGGACCACCGAGTCTACCCTTTGGACCCAACGTGGGGACCCAGTCCCTTCTGAGTACGTCTTCCCTTATCAATGGGCGAGGTCATAAGAACAGACTTCTTAGGAAACCTGTCTCTTAGGAGTATCCGATTTCAGGTACCCCTAGTGTTTTTCAGTCTGTACGGACTCGCTGATTGTGTGTTACTTGAATTCCTAAACCTTGGACATAATCTCGATTCCTATCGAATTTTCCTTTTCCTTTCGACAAACTCTGTCCGTTCTTGTACATACGTGCTTGTGAAAGTCCCGTTCTCCCGTTTCCTTCTCTTACCTATAACGTCAGAGATTTCTCTGAACATGTATCGACGTCGATTTTCACTCCCGGAGACTGGTCTCGAGACCCGAAGTCACCTCTTTGAACCGGTGAAGGGTCGTTCTTTCCTCGGTCTCCTTTATTAGTTAGGTGATTAGAGAAAGGGTGACTGAGTGGTTAGAGAAAACCGGTAGGGACTGGTTTGAGTTCATCTTCAGTCTCCGGTCCTCTCGATCTCCCTATTTCAGACCAGAAGAGTCGGAGGTTTCAAAGTATTGTATTATCTTTTACTAGTTGTCCCAAGGATTACCCTTATATATCTTATAGTTTGTGTGGGTGGTAAAGATACATCATCTATACAAAATAAATAGAATATATAGATCAACGTCAATAAAAACTATCCATAAATCCTACTGACCCATCCTAATTGAAATTACCCTCTTCAGTTAAAGACTAAACTGGATCTGGGCTCATAAACAGTAATATAAAGACTATAGTATTATAATAATGACCCTGGGAGTTGGGACCCTAAAGAAACCTTCCTTACTACGATTTCGACTTCGAGGTCATGAAACCGGTGAAGTAAGTTTCTCAACTGAGTAACCTTTTCTGAGACTACGACCCTCCCTAACCCCCGTCCTCCTCTTCCCCTGCTGACTCCTACTCTACCGACCTACCGTTGTGCCTGAGCTACCTGCACTCAGACTCACTTGAGGTCCTCTACCACTACATGTCCCTCCGGACCTCACGACGCTAAGTACCCCAGCGTTTCTCAGTCTGTGCTGACTCGCTGACTTGACTCGACTTGACTTGACTGACATAGGAACTAAGTGACTTTGGGACACCTCTTTATCCATTACCCTGGTCTGAATCCTTCCCTGGTCTTTGATAGTTCTCTACAAAAATATGTAACAACCTAAGTAAACCAACTAACATACACACTCACTTTTGAAAATTAAGTTTAAACACTCTCTACAATCAGATTTTAAAGAAAAACATGACGGAAACAGACTAAAACTATGTCTCGTTATGACCGGGGTAGAGTAATCATCCCTTACCAAAGGATGAGAAAGTAAAAGAACTTCTTTAATACAGTTTAACTAGAATTAAAAATTTTATAAACAATCTTAAGAGACCAGTTGGATAGAACCTAACTACTATACGAAAAGTTTTCAAAATACAGTGTCAAAGTCAAAGTAATTTCAAATATCCTCATAAGTATACTACATAGATAAAAACGAAGTTCTTAAAACTCTAATACAACAAACTATATATGTATAAATCCTTATAATACATAAGAACGACCTAACTAAGAAAAAAGGAATACATTACAGGAACAGAAGGAAACAGGAATCTATAAAAGAAACGAGATTTCAGATGAAATAGATTATAATTGTTTACAAAAATAGGAAAGTTAAAGGTTTATAGGTACGGTAATAACTCAAAGAACCCGAAAGGACGACCGAGTCTGTCATTCCTTAGGTGAACGGAACACTTCTGGACCTAAGTTAGGGACCCAACCCTTCTAGGGGACCTCCTCCTATACACTTAGACATAAGAACGGACCTCTTAAGGTACCTGTCTCCTTGGACCACCCGATGTCAAGTACCCCAGTGTTTCTCAGTCCGCGTCGGACCGTTGATTTGGTGGTGGACCACAAGGAAGTGTAAATAAGGAACATTCCTTGTCAGGATGAGTCCGACGGAAGACTACGATCCGACCTCCAGTCCTTACGACCCGTACCGAACAGAAGACAGTCCACGACGACACAACGAGAAGGTAAGAAGTCCGGGATTAGATCAAGTGGAAGAAGAACGGTTTATATGTTCCAGGGAAATCACCAGAGAAGAAAGGTCTTGTTTGTTTTCTCTAGTTCCGACAGAACAGACTTGGTCTTCGGGTTTCACACAAAATATTGGATCCCTTCTCTAAAGTACTTCAACTCGTTTTTTAACCTTTCTTCAGGTGTCATCCGACCTCTACTTTCAGTACCTCAGGGAAAGAAATCTGTAGTAGTCTTCGCTTTTTTCATAAAAAAAATCTAATATACATATAAGTCCAGACTCACTCATGTGAAAGACCAAGTCGTTTACCATTCAGAAGACATAAAAAAGTAATCAAAAGAAATGTTTACGTAAGTATATATCTCACTATAGGTATACTGTAAAAAAATTAAGAAGATCCGGTAAAGTCAAGGTAAGTCAAGTCAGGGAGTCAACACAGGTTGAGAAACGTTGGGTACTTGACGTCGTGTAATCCGGAGCGATCTAGTAGTTTAGATCCTCAGGTGGTTTTGGGTACAGGTAACACAGTCACTACGATAGGTTGGTAGAGTTTGAGACAACAGGGGAAGAGGAGGATGGGAGGTAAAGAAGGTCGTAGTCCTAGAAAAGTTTACTCAGTCGAGAAGTGTAGTCCACCGGTTTCATAACCTCAAGTCGAAGTTGTAGTCAGGAAGGTTACTTGTGGATCCTGACTAGATGAAATCCTACCTGACCAACCTAGAGGAACGTCAGGTTCCCTGAGAGTTCTCAGAAGAGGTTGTCATCTCGAGTTTTGGTAGTTAAGAAGTCACGGGTTGAAAGAAATATCATGTTGAGAGTGTACGTATGTACTGGTACCCTTTTTGGCATCGGAACTGATCTGCCTGTAAGATCTGTTACATTACGAAAACGAAAAATTATACGAAAGATCCAACCAGTATTGAAAGGAAGGTTCGTGATTCACAGAATATTAAAAACCGAGTTAGTTGTAGACGTCACTAAAACCTCGAGTCTTTTTATTTCAGTCAGTGGCAAAGGTGAAAAAGGGGTAGATAACCGGTACTTCTTTACCCTGACCTACGGCACTAAAATCAAAAGACTTACAACTCGAAATACGGTTGTAAAAATGATCCGGTAAAAAAAGTTCCAGTAATGAGACGAAAATAATATTAAACTATAAATTTGGGACTTTTTTTCTTTAAATAACATCTCAAATCTAATAAATGGTCATCTACTTAACTGTCTTATTGTTTTCTTGAATTCTACTAATGAATTGACTCAAGTTTTAAAATATATACGTATACTTCTCTCAATAAGTATATATTAAAATAAGAACCGGGGAACACCATAAGACTCTTGCAACTAACTTCGATATATGCTTTCTTTAATGTAATAATAATATCAATTTGTTGACCATATTAATACACACGTGTAAGTCTTAGGTAATCAGGTCACCGGTATTTTTACTCATAGGAGTAGGGGACCCCTTCTTTTACAATGGTAAAAGTAAAGATAAATAAAAATAGAGTGAGAGTAAATCAAATATAAAACACACATAAAAATTTTTCATTATTATATAATCTTATCGTTACGTATATATTATAAAAATGTATCATATTAATCCAGTAACTGCATACAACTTTTTACCTTTTACTGAACCTCTAATCAAGAAATCCTTTGTCTTTTAATAGTTTTAAACGACGTATTTTACAATGAATTAAACCCCCTCAAGTGGTTTTTAAAAAAAATACTTTGGTCAAGTTGACTTCTACGTCTTACAAGTCTTGTAGGTACAAACGTACTCAAACGTATCTCGGAGTCTCTGCCTTTGTAAAAACTTCAACCCATCTTCTGTTTCTCTGGACTGACCTGTCCCCTTTTGAACTTAGAACTTACGCTCTTTCGTACAAAAGAGGGGAGTCACACCAGATTTAACAAAAAGAAATTTAGTGTAGGAAAAGAAGTGTAAGTAAGGGTTTTAGGGTAGGAGACGAAATGATAAAGAAAAGGGCATCATGTCTAGTGGATAATTGTATGGCTTATTACATGAACCTAAGTACAAATAACGTCTAATAGACAGAAGGGGGTCGATCTTATAGTCAAGGTACTCCTATTCACAGACGGACGAAACAAACAACTACATTTGATTCGTGGATATACTCAAAGACTCAGTCCCTCCTTAATTCAGTTATTAGTCAATCAATTTACTGATTATCGTCTCATGACCCGTCCGGATATCCAAAGTTTTAAAACACCAAAGCTAATCGATAACATTTATTCGACAAGAAGTCAATTACAATGTTCGAATTCTGTGCAAAGACAAAGTAGTCGTATTTGTATTGGATGTAAACTTCAATTTCAAAATCTGGGTTGTACTGTCGATTTTACGTGTAAACTTTTTATACATATGATCAACTAAACAAAAGAAGTAGGTTCTATCTTAATATAAGGAAAAGTATTGAAAAGGAATGTATCGAGAAACATGTATATACAAATATACATATTTATTTTAAGATGGATAGTTTTGATACCAAAAAGGTCATTCGTTATACTTACATTCTGGACCTGGTATTCCTTTGACTTGTGGTTCTTAACTACGAAAAGTTGACGTCACAACCTCTTAAGAGAACTCTCAGGGGAC